>BLBF01000053.1:11334006-11401206 GCA_015471245.1 Laticauda colubrina
AATCGCAGGCAGAGACTGGTCACCCAATCCTGAATGCTACCTCCACACAAAGAGAAAGGTCGTATCAGGTCAAGACCAACAACCTTTCCACGACAGACCAGAATAAATAATTGCCAACTTCAGGAAGATCACCAGGGACAATCCATTGGCAGAACGCCAACCAAGGAATTAAACACTTTAGGAATAAAACTAATTTGTCTCCAGCGTCTGATAGTACGCAGGTCCAACCTTTTATGCAGATCTCACACCTGCAACCCATAAAGAGAATCATGGCCCTCTCCTCCCAAGTAGACCACACCACGTTTTACCCTGATCCTCTCCTCCCTACATGCCCTAGGATGGATAGGGGATGGGCCTGGGTCCTCCCCTGGCTGCTCAGCCAGCCTCTGCCCTTCCCCAACCTCCTCCACCACCTCTGGAGCCACACCTCCACTCCCTGTTGGCTGTTCCTCCTCTTCCTCAGAGTCAGTCTCCACCAGGAGCATGACACTTTCTGGAGAATAGAAGAAATTGATCTTTCTCAGAACCAGAAAATAGCACTCTTAAAGGAATCTGGAACTAAAAGAAGGATTAAAGCAGGTTGAAGATTTTTGTCCCCTTGAAAAGTTATAAACCTATCATGTTTTATTTTAAATTCTGTATATATTAGTAAACTCCTTTGGGGATGATTGGGTAATCCTAGTGCTTCTGTGACCACTTGTTCAAAGCAAAAACCCATTTAGAATTGAACCATCAACTATTGTATTACTTTTGGGTAGAAAGCATGTTTTTCCATCACTAGAATCAAGCAATATGTCCAAAGAAGCAAGGGACCTAGAATGATTGAATCAAACTTCAGAAAATAGCTGAATAACACGAAGAGCAAATCAACAACACTACAATTAGAGTTATGTGAGAGGGCAGGACAAAAGATTCCCAGAAACTGGCACGTTACAATACGTGGATTATATATTATATATGGATGGTGGAATGTAAAATATTCTTTAGAGACAGATATATTTATATGCTTGCATTGCTTGATTCCGAAATTGCTGCTGAATATTCAGAGATCCCTCTGAGTATTAAGATCCAATGGGCATTTCCAAATATTTGGGCAAGTACAGGTAGTCCTCTACTTACAGCCACAATTGAGCCCAGAATTTATGTTGCTAAGTGGAAAATCTGTTAAGTGAGTTTTGCCCCATTTTACAACTTTTCTTCCAACATTTTGTTAAGTGAATTGCTGAAGTTAAATATTGACTTTGCTTGTCAGTAAGTCACAAAAGATCACATGACCCTGGGACACTGCAACTGTCATAAATGTGAGTCAGTTATCAAGCATCTGAATGTAAATCATGTGACCATGTGGATGCTGCAGTGGTCATAAGTGTGAAAAATAGCCATAAGTCACTTTTTTTCAATGCTGTTGTAACTTTGAACAGTCAACTAATGAACTGTTGTAAGTCGAAGACTACCTGTATATTATGGACGATCACAGGAATAGCAGAGGCACAAAGATGTGTCATGACAGATTTATCATAGAAATGCTAATCTCATTGGAAAGGTGCTGTAAAGAAGCATGAAGTCAATTTCCTTTTTAATGAGGGTTGAATACAAGACAGTTTCTCTTTGGTTAGCTGTTCATCTTATTGAAAAGCCCTCAAGGCATACAACATGTTCTATTTAAATGAAAATTACCCAGAACTCCAAAAATTTTGCTTCTCCAATGTCCAAAATAAAATGAAAGCATCTTTTTTCATCGTTTTAAATTCCATCCAGAATACATGCAGTTTTATCATACAGTAGATATATTCAGTTCAGTTCAGTCTAGCTTCAGGTCAATAAACAGAAGCAACAAGGCCCTTCAAAACTACAGGGGAAGCTATGTTTGAAAGCATTTAGCATGCTGCAAGATCACAAAAACACAACAAAGCAGCTGATTAGATTTCCTAGTACAGTATGGAATAAGAGTGATCCTAAGCATGGTATCAGTGTGTCAACATTTATCAGCCAAGCTAATGTGTTTGTTAATCAGTAGAGAAATGGTTAATGTATTGTAACTTTAGTCTATAAAATTGCCCAAAACAGCTAGATAGTAGCATAGCAATCTCAGAACTATAAGTATTTACCAGGGAGAAGTAAAGGATGATTTGCAGCTAAGTGAGTGGGCTCAGTTATAGTGGCAATGGGTGCAATATTGGAAGATCTGAAATATCAGGCTAGGGAGATTGTCATGAAGAAAACTATGTGGTCACTTGAAATAAAAAAATGACTTGATAGCTCGTAATAATCAAATGTTACCAGTTCACAAAGGTAACATTTTGTGGAAGGTATAAAGAAGTCCTTTTGTATCATTGATGTTACAAAATAGGGCTATTTCTTCTTCAGCTCCTTCATTTGTCCAGAAAGTTCATAATGAAGAAACCAATTCATATACACACGGATATCTAAATATACACATGGATATTTAGATTGGATATGATAGCTACTTCACTTTTCAAATCAACCCACAAAATTACACAATTTTTACATTAAAAATAATGTTCTAAATAATTTGAAACTCGTAAGATTTATAAGGCAGCATTTGAACAATATCAGCAAAAAAAAAAAACACCCAACAATCTTGACGTAAAATCATTCCAAAATTCTCTATCCGTTATGACCTACAACCAGATCAGCAGAGGCTAAAATCCAGGAAAAGCTTCCTTAAGTTAATGGAAAACTTTGAAGAATTTGAAAGCAGACTGGAATATGGAAAACTACAAAGAACCAACACTGGATAGAACCAGTGAAGGAGCTGGCATCTGCGTCTGGTGAAAACTGGGAAGCAGGAAATCGTTGGATAGGCTTCACATGGGTACAAGAAGATCCAAAAACATTATGAACAAATGGGGCTATCCAGTGGCTTCTATTCTTCGTGACTGTGGTGAAATGCAGACAACACATATGTATAACTGCTCTTTGTATCCCGATCAGTGTACATTCGAGGATCTCATGGCAGCATAACAGAATGCAACTAGTGTTGCTAGTTTCTTGGCAAGATCTGTTTTATTTGTACGTATTTTAATCTTGTATTTTATATTTTATGTCATATAGTACCCTTATTTTAATTGTGATGCTTCTGTCATGACTAAACAAACATTCCAGAATTGGTGCTTTGGAATAATAATTTGTGCACATTCTCTCAATGATTTCTCCAAAAGCAGTTTTTTTCGACAGCATAAATCAGGTACCAAACAGGTGAGGATATGGGAAAACAAACAGTATATGTAACAAGTTCACAGTATGTTATCAAACATAAAAGAAAATCAATAGGTTAGGAAAACTCATATGGCATTTTAATGGAGTCTGTTTTTAAAAAATGGCACAAAACTATACATCTAAAATTGCCAGTGTCCTTTCCATGTTTGGGGAAAGAACTAAGACCCACTCCCACAACTAATGAGAGTTCAAGGAGTTAGAAGATTAAGGCCAATAGGCAACAAAGTCCCGTACATCCATGTTCAAGACAAAACTGAATCCTTCCCATACTTGCAGCATCACAACTATAATTTTCTTATAGCTTTCTACCATTGGAAGAATGTACCTCAAATACGTCAAATCCTGTAAAAGTATAGCTTTCTAAGTCAGGAAACACAAAACGATATTGAATTGCTGTTTGGGCATTACATAATGGAGGCTAGATTAAGTACTACCTTCTCTTGTATGGAATGTTTAGGAATAATAGGTATAAATATCTGAAATATACAAATTTAGTGTTAAGAGTTTGTGTTTACCAGAACATTCTCCAAAGGTTTTTATAGCTCCTGATAAAAACCTTCCTTGGACTAGGTAGTTTTCACTGGGCTACCTAATCAAGCAAAAACAAAAAACAAACAAACCAGGAATGCACACATCAACACACAACTCACCATGTGGAAAATTAAACTGAAATCTACCATGAATTAAGCCTGTGAGAGGTGTAATGAAAGCAGTTCAGTTCAGACGATCAAGCGCCAATATTGGATCTCAAAAACATAAGCTTCATGGTTCAGCTGGAAATTAGCATCTAGCTCTGAATGATGTATTCAAAATAGAAATAACTACCACTTAACTCTTAAGTATATGTGAGCTTAAAAGATTAAAAAGATTTTGCCAAACAAAAATAAGGTGAGTGCTAATCAAGTACAACTCCACAATGTGTGTTGCAAGCCACATAAATGTGTCACCCATTGTTAGTACAACACAATATATATTTCAAACAAAATGGTTGAATCCATAATTTTATTGCAAGGGAGTTTTATTTGCAAAACCATGAAATTGGAAAAATAGGTTTGTCTTGGGAAATAAAATTCTATATAAAATTCAGGAACAAAATATTTGATACAAATATTCATAAAAGGGTCATAGTGAAAACCCTGACTGGTACAACTATTACTGTCCTAGCCTCTTATCCCACGAGGCAGCCAGTAATTAAAGGATATTAGGCATGAAAAATAATGTTTGGAGGATAAAGACCATTTATTTTGTACCTGGAAAATTTATTAAGATAATTCAATATATTAAATAAGACATGAACTGATGGAGCACTTTTACAAATTAAAATAAGTTGCAACAAATTTCGAGAGAAGGAGAAAGAAAAAAAAACCCCAATGTTTTTCCCAAAGCAAGAAAAGCATCAGGGAAAAAAGGCATTCAGTTCTGCTGCTAGCCAAAAACTTTCCAGTGATTTGGAGTGAACTATGAAAGACTTGGTGACGCACATCTTCATTAATGACAGATCAAAAGTTCTTTTCCCTGCACTGCAAGAGATCCTGTAATGCATCTGCATGTGTCCCCTACATAATGCAGTTGAGTGGGGGGGAGGGAACTAAAGCAGAGAACCCCACTTTCCACACTCTTGAGCACCCATAAAAGCTGCATGCCTAGAAAAGGCTCGTTTCCTTCCCAGGCTAGGTTCTGAAATAACAACAGCCCTATAAGTACTATGCTCTTCACTCAGATTCTCAGTTAGTATTCCTTTGTGGGATGGGAAGGTTCTCGTGAAGGTATTTCATGCTCCCTTGCTCGGAAAAGTCAGAAACAATGTGATTGTCCCCACGTAGCAACCACTTAGTTGTCAAGAGCCCCTCAATTCCCACTGGCCCACGGGCATGGATCCGTGATGTGCTGATGCCCACCTCAGCACCTGAGGAAAAAAGATAAAAATAGATTTTAAAAGAAACAGAAAGGGGGGGAAATACTTTCTAATGTTACAGGCCATGTTATCCAGATCATGTTTTCCCTCATTTCAAAATCTTGCCAGCATTTACTCATTTCTATCTCTTGATTTATCAGGTTGTTCTCCTTGAAAGAGTTCCTCTTTATTCAGATTACCTGGGTTCCTTTTCTGACACAGCACTAAATGGAAAGCAGTTAAATGTGTTCAGCCAATATCTGGTATATTTCTATTTAAATTGCATCCTCATGCTAAACGCTTACATATTTTCTATGGCTTACTTTACCATTCATGCCATACTCTGGTTGTTACAGGCTGCTGTTGACAATTGCTTCTTGATTATGCACTGATTCTATTACATCTTTCACACAATACTTCCTGAACAGGGCATTTTAGCAACATCTTACACTGGTTTTAAGTGCTCTGCTCCTTGTATAACCTCCATCTCATCAAGATTCTTCCTGCATTTTGGCTTAAATTGCTCTAATACTAAAATATCCCAAAGCTTCTTAAGGCAGTTTAGCAAATCCCCTGAAAATATCAAATGTCAGAAAGAAAAGTCAGTCATACTTGAAATGCAGATAGGTTTAACCTAAAGATAGTGTTTTGCATTTAGCTTCAAGCATGCAGAGAGCAAGTAGCACGTTCCCTTACCCAGCCCAAAACGATAGCCATCTGAGAAGCGAGTGCTGGCATTCCAGAACACACAGGCGCTATCCAGGTGCTGTAGGAAGAACTCTGCTGTTTTCTCTGAAGGACGATCAAAGGAAGAAAAAAATCATTCTTATTGAATAACTTGTTTTATAACAGTATTATGTTGCTGTGGGAAATTCTAATTCAACAAAAATCACTTCTTTGAACCTGTTCTATGTGTTGCATCTATTTTTTTATTAATGTGATGCTAAGATAGTTTGTACTATGCCTGCAACTAAGAAACAGATATTTTGTCATAGAGAATTCTATAGGTTATCTTTTTGAAAATCTAACCTGCAACAAAATGTTCCAACGTTCCTATCTTTGATAAAGGCCAGGCAGCTAGGCCTTCTTTCAGGATTTGTCACTCAAATATCTGTGGCCACACTAAATTCTCACTGGAGATGTCTCTCTCTTCCTGTGTCTCTTCTAAAAGTATTAAAAGTACTCAAAGTACCAGCTCCAAGGCCTGCCTATCACTCCCAGTTTGTATATGAATACACTGTTTCGACGAAGAGGGATTCATCCCAGAAAATGATCATTCTGTCCCAATAGATCAGTGGAAGAAGCATGGAATAATGGGCAACTGAGAGCTCTAGCAACAAAGAGCAGCCTTAGAGAGAAATAATTAAAAACAAGTCACAGGGAGGCCTCTTTCAGATGTTACTTGTGGAACAAGGATGCCACAACATATTCCATCGGCACTTCTCTGGAAACATTAGGAAATGCCAGCCATATCAAGGAAGGTGACAAGAGCATCTTTCCTTGGGAGCTCTCTTCATAGATGTGAGACTGGAAATGCTGGTGAGGAAGCAGCTGCAGCCAGTGGCAATGGCAGAGGAGACATGGGGGGCAAATATGCATTGTGGCATTATGATGCAAACTTTGCCCTTGCATACCTCTATATTTGAGGTTGTGATGGAAGTACAAAAGGACAGAGCTTGTTTTGTGATGTCAAGATGCAGTTTTTGTCATTTTGTCATGTTTAGGATTTGAAATTGCATCTACAAATGCAAGGAAAGACAGGCATCATGCAGAAATTTACCTTCTTAAACAGGACTTTCAGAAGCAGCCTGTGTGCCAACTACCTTGAACCCTTCACACAGACATGTGCATTTTATTGCACCAGAGGAGTCAATTTTGTCACTAACCATTCTCTGTGATGATTACATCTGTGTGGGAGCTCCCATATTTATGAATGTGCTCAAGAGCATCTTGTACACTGTCCACCACCTCAATGCAGCATTCCAGGTCCCCATATTCTGTGCGAAGTGATTTCACCTCTGAAGGGCTAAATGTAAGATAGGAGGCAAATTTGGGGCCAGCATGTATCTTTACCTGATGAAAGACAAATACACTTTACTTTGCATTCTTTGCCTAATCATTTTCTGCACAAAATATTTTGGTTACATAGATGACCCAATGCACACATTGTACAACACAATCACTTGATTGGTGAAGTAAGCCTTAATTGGGTTTGCACATCTTACTAAACTGTAAGTCATGTTACTGAGTGTGTTTTCATACAACCAAATATTATTACATTATTTGTTAAATTTATATTGTGCCTTTTCTCCATAAGCTCGAGGTGGCTTACACGAGAGATTATTTTACCCCCGCAATTGACCTTGTAAGGTAAGTCAGGCTGAAAGGATGATTGGCACAAAATTATCCAGAGTGAAGTGTGAATCCAGCCAAGATGAGTAGAGTGCTAGGTGTCATGTGTTTGCATGCACAGTACCCAATTCAATCAGTGGCATTTCCAGATAGAGCCAGAAAAGTCTATGTCTGAAACTTTAGAGGGCCCTATCAATCAGTGAAGATCAGCCTTCTCTAACCTGGGATTTTGCAGATGCACTTGGACTGCACCTCTCAGAATTCCCAGGCTGTACACATGAATTTGGTTTTGGGCATATTCTTCTCTATGTGTCTCTGGAAAAAAAATCTCTCAGCATTGGGTCAAATCTATTCAGTCATAAACTTTTACATCGGAATATAGATGAAGAATTTCTGTCTCTTTTGTGAGGCAGGTTCATAGTTGTTTTTTTTCAATCAAGCTCTCGGCCTTTGAAATTGTAAATAAAATTCTTTCACTATCCAGCACTATAATCTGGTTCCAAGAATATTACACAATAATCAATCAATTTTCATTGAGGAATTCTGCGTTTCCAAGAACTTGGACTCAGGACTCTCAAAAAGAACCTTATTTTCAAATATCTTTAATTTTTGTCCAATCTAATAAGATTGCAAAGAATCCCAAAGCTAAGGTGCATGATTAGAAAGCCTGGTTTCAATCAATATGCGCTATCAGGGCAAACAAATACTACTAGTAGTTTGCTAAAAACAATATACATACACCTCTTACTCCTGCATTTAGAAATTTCTCAGTGTATGCATTGATCGTGTCATCTTTTAGACAGCACCCCGCACTGCACTGAAATTACTGACAGCCAATTTGTTACACTTAACCTCCACTGGAAACCATTTTCACTTGCCTGTTCCACCCGCAACATGTCAATAATCTGATCAAATACAGGAGTTCTCAGCAAATCCCGATGTATTAGCAGTGTCTCCAAAGCATTGCAGGCTGCAGGATATTCACATTTTGAATCTCTCACTGGAAGAAGGAGAGAAAATTGGTTTAATTCAGTGACATGTTTAAAGATGCTGGAAAGCAATCATCCTAGAGAGTGGCACTTTCAGGTGTGTTGGACTACATGTTTGAAGTTCACTCCCCAATTGTGTCCATGGAACGACTACTTTCTGGCCTGTAAAACACTTCCAGAGGTCGTAAATGGTGACTCCACTTCCCTACAATCCCAGATGTCGTAAATGGTGACGCCACTTCCCTGCAGCCATGTGACTGCATTTGGACAGATCAGCTTTACGACTGATTGTGGCATTCTGCAGTCATGTGACATCAATTCACAATTTTTTTGGCCAATTTCTGGCAAAAAAAATGTCCATTCAAATTAATGGGTGTATTTAACAACTGTGGCCAAAAAAAGAGCAGAAAATTACTTCTGGTCATGTGGGTGCCTCTACATATGACTGCAACAATCTACATCTATAATTCCAGGCTCAGTTACAATTGTAAGTTGAGGACTACATATATTGCTCCTATGTTTAGGAATTTTGTCAGTTTTACTGTACATTTGGATCACAAGGCTACTCTATAACATCCAAAATATATAGATAAGTAGAGACTTGACTTGACAGTTCACCTCCTCCATGCTTACCCTTAAGAAACAAAATCTCTCACCTATTCTAGTAACTTTCTCAACACTGGCTTCCAAGTCCACATAGATATGGCAAATCCCTTCACTGTGCCCCATCACTGGGATTCCTTTGGCTGCTTTTTGGATATCCCGAACCAGCTGAGATGAGCCACGGGGAATGATCAAATCTATTAATTTATCTAATCGGCAAAGATCTTCCACTTCCTCTCTGGTATTCACCTGTAAAAACCAAACCAGTCAAGTTTATATTAGTTCATATAAATACAGACAAGTGTGTGCATGCATGTATACGTTTATGTTTGGGTATATATGTTTCTATGTGTACATATACATGCACACACATGTATTTAAATATGAATATATATAAATGAATTCTATAATGAGTGAAGATTCATCATGAGGCTAAAGATGAAACAGGTTAACAAAAATAGTTTTGTAAGTTAGTTTTGTAAATATATTTCGCTATTTTTAAAATTATTGTATCAGCCATCACAGTGCTTAAATTCTCCTTTATATTTTTATTTTACCCTATTTCATGATGTTTTAAATGTGTCCTTTGGTTAGCATTGTAAATTATTATTGTTAAATTTATATAGCTGCTCAACTCACATATAGGTGACTGAAATCACTTTGAAATTTTGAAAATAAAAGTTGTATATAAACATTGTGTAACTGTTCATTCCATTTGATTTTGGAAGCTTGATGTATACAATTATGAACAACAAGTTTGTTAAAATAAGACAGCTCTAGAGAACAGTGTCTGGAACAGCCTGTGCAACCAGTCACAGATTCTCAAGTGGAAAAGCACAGCCTCAAATGAAGAACATTTTCACAATCCTTTCCTGCTCCCAAAAAATTCCTTGCACTGCACAAATCCCTAAGCTGTAATTTTTCGATACAAAATTCCAACAAACTGCAATTAAAAGAACAAAAAATCTGTTTCAGATGCAATAACCTGCAACATAATTTCCAACAAAGAACAACTTTGTCGAAACATTTATGACCAGTAATTCTCACTTTATTTCCTCATCCAAATATTAATTTCCAAGTATCAAGCTCTTCCTTAAAAACAGAAAAATGGCAGTGTTATGTTGCTTGTACTCTTCTTTCAAAAATGCAAGTGATTTTGACATCGATTTGAGGTTTCCTTATCTTATAATATCTTTCCCCACTGGAGTTATCCTACATTGTGTTCCTAAGCTCTCACCAGTTGCACTGCATCCTTCACCCCATGAATTGAAAGTGCTTCTTGAGTCAGGTGGTGAAGGATTTGATTGCTGTGTAAAGCCTCTTTGCCTCCTTTAAGCAACAAACCATTTCCACTAGCAATAGCCAAAGCAGACACCTGTCAGGAAATGAGAGAGAACAACATAGTAAGAACAGTAAAGAACAGATACACAGTACCATTTTAGTATATCAGAACAGCCTTTTTCAATCTGGCACCCTTGAGATGTATTGTGCCAAATCTCTAAGAATTCCCAGACACATTTCCTAGTTTTTCTGTTACTGGATAAACACTAAAGATTATGAATCCACTAGGATAAGATCTGCATCATAAATTAAATATATACTATGCAAGCATATGAGCTTGAGATTGAAATTCTATTTTAAAGAGGCAAAAGAATGATCAGAGAAGTGATTTAAAATATGTTTCACAAATAAAAGTATTGTATGTTTCTATTTCACAATAAATAATATTACTACTGATAAAAATGAAACAATACCTGGGGAAGGCAATCAGGACGGGATTCAAAAATCACTAACAAGACCCCAATAGGCACAGTCACTTGCTCAAGTTCCAAGTCCTTTGCTATTCTTGTCTTTCTAAGGACACGGCCAACGCTGTCTTGTGAGGATGCAGCAATCTGACGCAAACCAATGGCCAAACTGTTCAGCTTGGAGGTTGACAGACTGAGTCTCTTTAGCAAAGGCAGAGCCAATCTCCCTGAAATGGAATCAGAAATAAGAGGGCACAGATCAGTTGCAACAGTTAATAGAATCCACAGTAAGGCAACTATGGGAAAGGTAAAATAAATAGCAGGGAAGAAATCTTTCCTATTCCTGAAACAGGAGACCTAGTTATTCATTACAAAGATGTCTTTTTCTTACTTTCAATGGATAATACAATATACAAAAGAACAAAATATAGTCAGGAAGAAAGGACAAGAAGGTGTTAACCACACAGTGCTTAAATGATGCCATAGAATCATGTATCACTGATAGTGTTCATGTCTGAACTATTACAAGTGACCAATATCAATATGGCAGTGATCACATCTGCATCCATTAAAACAGCTAATTCCTAATTTATGAAAAGCTCCCCCCCCCAAAAAAAAAATTAGGACTACAAAGTTTCAAAGGAATTTGATCAAATATTTCTGAATGCTTGCAGATTGTTTCAACAATCTTTGCAGGATGTGAAAACAAAAAATAATCAATCTCAAAAATGAAAAATGAATTATCTTAATGAAAAATCATTCCTATTCCATAAACAATGTTAAGCTTTTGAATCCTTTTCACAGTACCTTTATTCTCAGCCTCTTCCAAATCCTTTTTGTTAGCCTGAAGAATCTCTTCTCTTTGGTCTGTCAGAAGATCAGCAAGATGATAGATGATCTCAGCTCTCTGTAGTAAGAAGGGGTTATCAGCCATGTCATTACAGGTAGTTTTTGATAACTTACCTTTCTGTAGTTTGAATTTAGTCAAATACAGTTCCCTTGGTCATCATTTGTGCAGACCACACCCAATGCTGGAAATGGCCAGCCTCTTGGCCAATACATAAAATCTGAACTGTTTTATGTCACCCCACCTGGTTCATGGGCACAAGTAAAACTTTCTCAGTGCTTTCTGCTTTCTTAGTGAAGAGCAACTGTTGCAAATATCCTGAAAGCATGATTCCTGGGCTCTGCTACGACTTTGCTTCTCCTTAGGTGCAGATACTTTAAGGTGCCATCAACATTGTTCTTCATAAGAGGTGTATAAAAAGGACCCAATGTCAACTTTTTGCAAATGTGTGCCCTCCAGATATATTTTCTATCATTTCCATCCATCAATGACCTGATGAATGGGAATTGCAAATGGTGTTCTCCAACACATTTGAGAGCACTACCAGATTAGGGAAAGCCATGGTACAGAATATAAGTACCTTTGTATCGAGAAAAATCCATATTAACATTTCTGTAAGATTTATGCTTGTATATGGGTAGTTCTCAACTTGCAAACATTCAGCAACTGAACTTACAGCAGCATTGAAAAAAGTGACTTATGACCAGCTCTGGGCTTAGAACCAATGCAGCATCCCCATGGTTACGATTAAAATGTGTGGCAACTGGCATGTTATTTATGACAAATACAGAATCCCAGAGTCACATGATCACCATTTGCAACTTTCTCACCTGACTTACTATAATGGGGGAAGCTGGATCCTCTTAACAACTGTGTGATTTGCTTAACCATTATAGCAAAAAGTAAAACTGGGCATGTCTCACTTAATAACTGTCTTGCTTAAAATGGAAATTCTGGCTCCAACTGTGATTGTAAATTGAGTACTACTGTAGTGCTATTGAGCCACAAACACCTACAGCTATTTGGAAAGTTACAGTGTTTTGTATTACAACTGGAATAAATACCTGCTCAGGTTGTAGTGCTGCCAAACTTCTGCCTCCTGTTCGAGCCATTTCGGCCTGCTGCTCTACTGTTGGCCCTTTTGAAACCAAGCAAAACACATTATATAGTAAACACTGATCTTTAATTCCACCATGTAGTACAAGGATATAATTTTAAAAATTTAATCATATTTAATACCTATTATAAATTGGAACTCGTAAAGACCCAATTATCAAAACAAAACACCCAGCCCTAAACTAACTCTGTCTAAAGAGGGATCCACAACCAGCCTATCCCAGGACTTGGGTCAACCTGACATTCCTGAATGTTATAAGGGTGAGAGATGTTCACTCTGATCTTTTGTACTGGCAATCACAATTCATACATTGCATATTGTTCTTTAAGTGTCTCACTCTTTCTTTTTTGAGGATTTGATCACTTCTCTCCACTCACGTATTTCTTTCTTTCCTCTTTTCCTTTGCAGATTCTATTTATTTATTTTCAAGTTTGATCTTCATTCCTTCTCATTCTATGAGCAAATCACCTCAAGGTACTTCTTTTATACTTTTAACTTACTTTACTATTCACATTAGCTTTAAATATGACTTATCGTTCTTTTATGCATACTGTGTGTCTACTGTACAATATTCTCCTGTTATGTTACACCTGACATATTGTTCATGTAGCAAAGTAGATAATAACAGCCCAATCTGATGCATAGTCATCTTTGCTTCTTGTAGCATCCACCATTCATTCACAGTATATAAAATTCTGGAGTGAACAGAGCTAACATTTACCAGATTTACCAGCCTCTTCAAGTTTTATCTTATGTCTTTATTTGGCTCCCCATGTATGATTTAATAAGTTTATTAGAAAAGTCTTTTTTATCAGAAATGTAATTCAAAATTCTGAAAGTGTCATAATGCTCCCAAATTCATACAAATCATGCTCACATTCCAAAAGAAACCTTTTTTTCCCCTGCAAGACACCTATTCATAATACTTTTATTGCGAATAGAACTTCCATGGCTTTATGGCTTTCATGGTCAAAGGAACAAATAGCTTAAAGGCTTAAAATTGCCTTTCCCAACATTTTTGGACTAGAACTTCCAGTCCAGGGGGAAAATTCTAGGAGTTGTGGTTCAAAGGACCTAGCGGGCCAAGAGAAGTTTAGCCTATTGTATCCTGAAAGTTATATTCTTCTTTCTTTACAGATGATAGTTATGACAGCCCCAACTTACCTGCAGGTTTTACCTCTGAAAAAAATGTGCCAACTTTTTTCCCCTCCACAATATCTGTGATGACATGGCCAGAGATCTTGGGATGTGTTCCATTAGCAATCACAACTGAAGTTCCTCCTTGAAGAGCCCATAGGGCAGCTTTAACCTGTAAAAAGTAAATTTTTTAGATATTCACAGTAACAAACTATTTTAACCTTCTGGCATATGCCAAGGATGCGTCATCCATCTGATTATTTTTCTGTAAGATACAGAAATCAGAAACATATTTATATTTATTTCTATAGAAATACATACATCTACATATATGGGCAGCTTGTGGCTTTAGTCTCTTTCATGGACAAAAAAACAGAATGCAGAAGTAAACTTTCCATTTAAGGAATGAGGAGATTTATGCAAAAGCATCAACAGATGTTCCAAAATGCTATTTAAACATCAGGCACTATGCAATCTAAAACCATCTTTATCTATTGGACTGGATGGAGTTTGTGCCTACTTCTTAAAAAAGCTATCCACTGCCATAGCTAAACTTCTAAGCATAATCTTTGAAAAATATTTCAGGACCAGTTCCTTGCCAAATCTATGGTCACAAGCCACAGTCATTCCCATCTTCAAAAAGGGAGGCCCCAGTCTAGTTGAAAATTACGGACCAATCTCTTTTTGCTGTGTCACCTGTAAAGTCATGGAATCAATTATTAACCAATCCATAATCCTCCACTTAGAGACAAGCAACCTACTCTCTAACAAACAGTTTGGTTTCAGAAGGAAACTGTCCTGTAACCTGCAACTCTTGCACTATAAAAACATATGGACTACACAACTTGATTAGAGCAAAGCAATTGATGCAATTTACATAGACTTCTGTAACGCCTTTGATTCAGTGGTACAAGACAAACTACTCCTAAAACTAAGGTCTTATGGTATCTCTGGACACCTGCATAACTGGATAGAAGCATTCCTATCAAACAGACAACAAATGGTCAAAATTTGGAGTGTCCTATCAAATCCTGTACCTGTCAACAGTGATGTACCCCAAGGCAGTGTTCTAGGACCAATTCTCTTCATACTCTATATTAATGACCTCTGTGATTATATTAAGAGCAACTGCGTTCTTTTCGCTGATGATGTAAAGCTATTCAACACCACAGATAATACTACTACCCTTCAAAAAGACCTGGACTATGTGTCAGCATGGTTAAACAAATGGCAACTTCAAATCTCAACAAATAAATGCTCTATCTTACATATTGGCAAAAAAAAATCAAAAAATAAAATACAAGCTGAACAGTCAAGACCTTGTTGATGACAAAAACTTTGTCAAGGACCTTGCAGTACTCATCTCAAATGATCTAAGTGCTAGACCCTACTGTAACTACATAGCCAAAAAGGCATTAAGAGCTATTAACCTAATCTTACGTAGCTTTTTCTCTGGTAATATTACAATATTAACTGGAGCATACAAAACATTTGCTCGACCAATACTTGAATACAGCTCATCAGTCTGGAACCTGCATTACATATCTGATATTAATATAATTGAGAAAGTCCAGAAATATTTTACGAGAAGAATATTCCATTCCTCTACTCGTAGCAGAATACCTTATGCCACCAGACTTGAAATTTTAGACCTAGACAGCCTAGAACTACGCCACCTTCGGTTCAATCTAAGTATAGTATATAAAATTATATATTGCATATATATGTCCTACCTATCAATGAATACTTCAGCTTCAACCAAAACAATACAAGAGCACAAAATAGATACAAACTAAAGATAAACCACACCAAACTTGATTACAGGAAATACAACTTCAGCAACAGAGTAGTCAATGTCTGGAATACTCTACCTGACTGTGATTTCTTCCTCAAACCCCCAAATCTTCAACATTAGACTGTCTACTATTGACCTCACCCCTTTCCTAAGAGGTCTGTAGGGGGCGTGCATAAGCACACCAAAAACATGTCTACCGTCCCTGTCTTATTCTTTTTTTTCTTGTTTGTATCCATTTCGTGTATTTATAACCATGTTTATACTTATACCTGTTATCTAATAATTGATTGATAAAATAAATAAATAAATAAAAAATAAATCTTCCTCCAGAAAAATAATAAAATGAAACAGACATATATGAGAAATATAAAGAAAATCTGACCAACCTTGGCCTCCATGCCTCCCATCCCCACTCGAGATTTGGTTCCAAAAGTCACAGACTGTTGGTCTCCAGGATAAAATATATCTATGAGTTTTGCATCATCTGACCCTGGAGGACTATCAAAAAGTCCTGAAATGGAAGGATAGAAATGAATCTGATGCATCAGATGGAATTAAAGTATCTTTGATTCTTCCCTGGTGGCATTATTAGTTTCAAATATCCAGTCAATCGCAAGAGTAACAGCAGAACCAAAATAAAGCGCATGAGGCTGCTATCATTCTTGTTTCCTTCTGAGGTTGTGTGATATGGGGCAATTTGAATATTGTATAGTCCAAAACCACCTCCCCCACTCGCTTCCTGAACCAAGACATTGCATAAACACATTATTAATTTAGTTAGGCAATGAAATATCTTGTACCTTCAACATCGGAAAGAACAATTAGCAGATCTGTCTTCATTTCCACAGCTAGCCGTGCTGCTAAACTATCATTGTCCTTCACACTGATTACCTAAAACCCAAATAATAAAAAAGGTCAGTAACACTAGCCAAGTGAACCACTATCTGTCTAATTAATTCCTAGCAATGCAAAGCACAGCAGTGGCCCTGAGGCCGATTTGCATTTGCATAGTTAGGAGTCAATCAGCCTCAAGTGAACAGTCAGTCTGGCAAGTCAACAAAAAGAATAAATTGCTACCTCTATAAGCAGTGAGATAAACATATCAACCCTATTCACTATATTCCTTCCTACTCTATGCACTAAGCTCATGTTAGCATGCATTAAATCTCAATTAGGGAAACTTTAAAAATGACTTGAAAAGATTGTTCTGGACACTATCTGAGCCCAATTCTCTCTGCTATTCATTAAAGTTACCTAACTTTTATTCCAGCTTCTGAAAGGCATATCATTAGTTGAAAGAATTTATATCGATAAAGGTTTATACCGTCCAGTCAGTCCAACTCTAGGATGCGATGCTCATCTTCATTTCTTAGCTGAGGGAACCAGCATTGTCCGAAGACACTTCCATGGTCGCATGGCTTGCATTATATGCCAAGGTGCATGGAATGCTGTTACCTTCCCATCAAAGTGGTACCTATTTATCTACTAGCATTTGTATGCTTTCCAACTACTAGGTTGGTAGAAGAATTTATAAGTTAATGTAATTCTTAAAACAGAAGCATCTTTTTTTACAAGCTCGTATGAAAGTCTGAAGATAGGAATACACAACATGCAAAGCATTTCTGAAAAGCACGCATGGCCATACCAGTAAGCATGTTGGTGTATCTACAAAGAAGCATGTACCAACCACCCACTAAAAGATGTTACCCACGTTTACCCCCTGCAGGTCACTGTTAGGCTCTGGGGGAGGAACCACAGCATCATTGGTATTGATGATAGGAACAATATTCATCCGTAGCAGCTCATGCAAAGTCCCATTTAAATTTCTACGTTTCTGCTCATCATGGAAATCCAGGTTAGTAACCAAGATCTGAAAAAAAAAAACTATTTTGACAAAAATGATCCTCTACCAGTTTCAGTATGATGTGTAAGATTAGACAGATACTACCAACATTTCCAAATTCTTAACAAGGAACTGTATTTGACTTAGACCAAAAGCATGCAAGCATACAGGAAACTGTCAGGACTTCAACTCAGTGATATTTTACTACAAGAGGGGGAAATTCTGTATTTTTTTTCCTTTTTAAATTTAGGAGACTAGTGAAAAAGAGGGTCAAAGGAAATGTCTGAAGAGCCAAGCCTCATCATTGTGCCTGGAGGTTATAAAATATTACAATAATTGCTGCTCAAATAGAGAGTATTCCACCATGTAAGAAGAGTCAACAAGTCCTGAAAGAGGCCAACATGGCATTCAGGAAGCCATAAAATTTAAAGTGTCTTCCTTCAACAAACGGAAAGTCTGTTTCTAACAAAGTAAATAAAAGAAGCAGAAACTCTGTCAGAAAAAAATGTAAGGCAACAACAAACATATCTGTTTCAGGTACTGGTACAATAGCAATAGTACTTAGCTTATATATACTCCATAGTGCTTTATAGCACTTTCTGAGTGGTTTACAGAATCATCCTATTGTCCCCAACAATCTGGGTCCCCATTTTACCAATCTCAGTAGGATGGAAGAATGAGTGAATCTTGAGTCTTGAGAAATAGTCATGAAAGAAAAAGTAACTAGCTGTATATACTTATAAATAGCTGTATATACTTCATTAAATGAAACTCACTCTGTGATTCTGCAAAAGCAAATCCTGACTTAATAACTTTTTATAGTTATTAATAGACATCTGGGGAGAGAGGACTTTCATTAAAATCTCTGTGTATAAACTTAGAAGTCGTGAAAATGAGGACTTGTTCTTTTATGATTATCTCAGACATGAAGATAAAGGGAGAAAAGGAGAAGCGCATTCAGACTTCCAAGATTCTTTAACGATAACTTTACAATAAAGGAAATCAATTTCAGATAATCACAGACAAAGGTTGCTGGTACGTTTATTTTAAAAAAATTTTGCAGGTTTGCTTTAAAGTGCAGTAAATTATTTCTAATTACTTTCTGCTAGGTTATTTAAAATTTTTACTGAATTAGAAATTGAAGTATACTGCCTAACAGGTAAATGATCTTAGCTGTATGCTTAACTGTTAGGTATACATACATACCTACTCAGGACTTCACAAGAGAAAAGAAAAAACGTAAAAAAGGAATCTGCCATTCTCAAAAAAATGCAACACTAGGAATTGTCAAATTCTCAAATCTACTAATCTACTAAATCTACTAATCTACTGCTATCTACTTATAATTATACATCTAGACTATGGAGAATTTGGCAGCAAGTTTTACTTTGGTGTTGAAGGTGCAAGCCTCACCTCCTGCAGTTTGTCACAGTGCTATTAGTTGAACGAACAGGAGCTCCTAGAATAGAGTACAAAAGTACCCATTGCAAAAATTGGCACTATTGTTATACCTTGATTCTGAACTCTTGATGAATGTATCTTTTCTTTTATGTACAATGAGAGTATTTGCACCAAGACAAATTCCTTGTGTGTCCAATCACACTTGGCCAATAAAGAAATCTACTAAGCAGCCCTCTAGAGCCTTCACAAAATGTATGCAAAGTGTTTTACCTGAGCTGCACAGATGCTATATTGTGTGAACATAGCCTCATACAGTGCCATCAGCCCACTCTGACCAGCAGCAGCACAGGCTCGAGCCTCCAGCACAGGAATGGCCTGCAGAGATCAGAGAACACATCAGTCAGCTATGGCAGCACCTGTAGCATTTCCAAGAACTTTGGCATCTCTCCCCAGTTACTCACCATATCTTTGAGCTGGTTCTGTCCTGAGTGAAGAGCCTGTCTCACACTCTGTGAAAGCAAGATCTCATGACGGAGACGTTGCTTTCCAAACGCCACTGCACCACTGGTGACAATCATCATCTCCCGGCCCTGGTTTTGCAGCATTGACACCTACGGGTCCAAAAGAAGAAGCCCTCTGTCTTTTTGTGCTGCTTCAGTTTTCAAACACAATTGCAAACATTCTCCAAAGGAGCAAGGTCACTTATGTTGTCAGCGCTCCAGCAAAAACAATTCCAATCAAAAACTGTGAGACTGGCACTTTCTCAATAGTTCCATTTTATTAGAATTGTCATACTGGCACCTCTGGGAAAACCTGAATCTGACAATTCCGGGTTTTCCCTCAGTAGTTCAAAAAACCAAATCTACCCCTTGCACTCATATTCATCAAATGGTCCAATCACCATCCATCCCAACTCGAGATATCCCTTAAACCATTCCTCATCCAGGTGCAGGAAAACCATGAACTTGACCAAAAAGAAGAATGCTATTATGCCTACATATGCTCCATGAAATCCCTCCTCCCAATCTCCCAGGCACAGATATATGGCAGCATGGAAGCTTCTGGTGTTAATATGGCTTCCAAAGCTGACCTATGTTGCATAGTATCAATATATAAAACCATGCAGTGTCCCCACAGCAGTTGGACTCTGAAAGGATTGAAATAATCCCAAAAGAGTGTAATTTACCCATTCATAGCTACCAGAAAAGGTTCTAATATACCACCTCTCTTACTTAGGACACCCATGAACACTTATTAATGTTCATATTCCTGTGTATTCCTCATGATTTAATCAGCAAAGAGAAATAGTTAAACATATCAAGGACTAGAACAAGGAGAATACAAGGGGAAGATTCTAAAGCAGGGTCTGATCAATTGACTGAAGATGAATTTAATCTATTGGGAGCATCCTTTTTTATACGCCAACACTACCAACTTTATCTGGTGTATGGATCTAGAATTTAGATCAATCAGCTAGGTATGAAGAACCTTGAGTTACCTGCTCAACGATGGATGCCAATCGGCCCAGGGCTAGGCCACATTCATCACCTCGAGTGACAACAGCACTCCCCAATTTAACCACAATTCTCTTGGCATGCTTTAGCTCGCTGCGATGTGCAAAAGACTTGCCATGGGTGCGACTGAGGGGTACTGTGATAAAAGGTATGTTACTCCAGCCTCGGGCAGACTTATTTCTCAACACCAGGTTAGGAGCCAGTAAGCCTGCAGTTGAAACATAGCAAAAGCATCAGCTGGACTTACCTATCCCAATTCCTTCTCCCTGTCCCAAGTCTGAGATGGAAGCTTCTGTCTATTTCCTGTTTGACTTCAAGTTGACAAAGAAAACATTTGTCAAAGTAACCTCTCAGGCACAAACAGAATATTCATACAGGAAGATAAACATTTCAGGGGTTTCATTATCATTACCCATTTATTATCCATGTATATCAGGACATTATAATAACTTTTTAAAACAAATACTTAAATTAAATACCAGAGATATGCTCAGATGGCTCTATTGCTTGATGCCCTTTCCTTATGGTTGGTATACAGGTAGTCCTTGACTTGCAACCACAATTTAGCCCCAAATTTCCATTGCTAAGCAAGGCATTTGTTAAGTGAGTTTGCTCCATTTTATGATCTTTTTTGCTCTAGTTAAATGAATTACTGCAGTTGTTCAGTGAATCATGTGGTCTTTAAGTGAATCTGGTTTGCCTCATTGACTCTGCTTATTTTGAAGCCAGCTAGGAAGGTTACAAATGGTGATCACATAACCCTGGGACAGTTCAACTGTCATAATTACTGGCCTCTTGCCAAGTGCCCAAATTCTGATCATACAACCTTGGTCATAAGTCACTTTTTTCAGTGCCATTACAACTTCAAACAGTCACTAAATGAATGGTTCTAATTTTAGAACCACCTGTATTTATTTTTATAATTTGTATTTTAATCTGGATTTTATATTGCCTGTTTTCATGTTTGTTGCAATTTGATTGATGTATGCTGCCAGAGTAGTGTTTCATAACATGGGAGGCCATATAAATTTGATTAATAAATTAAATGTTTTTCTCTATTTCAAAAACATTTTTAAATATAAAGCTACCTCATAAACTGCCTCATCTTAAAAAAATGTTAAACAAAAATTTAATAAGCAATGTTTGTTGAATAATCAAGTTGCATCTTCTTTTAATTGCAAAAGCAGGAACTTCAGTAAGAATCTCCATTCCTTCTTATATGTCACTGATCCATTTGTATTTATGAAACCTGAAAACAGACATTGATAAGCAGATAATGGAGTCAAGCTAAAACCTACAGTAATTTTCCGGTTTTGTCAGTGTTGAACTTTTCCTCTAGAATAAACTTCAAAGAGGATGCCATACTCGAAATCAGTAACATTTCTGCTTTCAGGATCAAAGCTGCCGCAGGACACAAGAGGGCAGAGTTGTCCCTGGCTATAAGTGAAAAAATGGTGCTGTTGTTGGCCACCTATACCGATCTAATTGGGAATTAAGATACCAGGTCTAGAATTCTGCCCAAATGCATCCTATTAACAGGAGAATCACCACTCCCAATCCTCTCATACATACAAGGATGGGATCCAGCCACATCAGACACCTGCCAAAATCGACCTGAGGAACGCAGGGAAGGGAGAAGAGCCATTCGGTGCAGCATTGTCAGAATCTTGATGAACACTATAACACCTGCAAGGAGAAAAAAGAGGAAAACAGGGATGATTTTGTATGGGACAATTTTCCCATGACATATCAAAGAGAACTTCTACAGCTAATTAGAAAAAAAAATATGGGAAAATGCCACTTTCAAAATAAAGCATGGGTTTCTCCTTGCATAAATTGCAATGGGGAGGAAAGATGAAAATATATAAATAGAAGTATCTTCTTTTTGCAGAACACGAGGAGAATTCCTGTTCTTTTCAAGGGGAATTCTTTTCAAAATAGATTGGAAAATATTGTTAAGATAAGCTAAATCACTTACTTTAGCTAATGAAAATTTTTTGGTGCTTTTATTTATGAGCTGTGGTGTCACAGTGGGTAGAAGCAGTACTGCAGGCTAATTCTGCTAACCGCTGGCTGCCAACAGTTTGGCAGTTCAAGTCTCACCAGCACAAGGTTGACTCAACTTTCCAACCTTCCGAAATTGGTAAATTGGGGGCAATATGCTGACTCTGTAAGCTGCTTAGAGAGAGCTGTAAAGCACTTTGAAGCAGTATAAAGTGCTATTGCTATTTCAAGTTTTACACAAAGCACACACAGTTAATATTGGAAAAATACCTTCAAAAATTGAAGATAGCTAAACCATCCTCAAATACACAGATTGAACCAATACTTTTCACCAAGCAAACTTTTCTATTTTTATTCACATAAAATTGAAAGTGAAAGCACTGGAGACATTTTTAGGCACTTATCACTAAAATAAACCCAAAGCCCCAATAAAAACCAATGTAGGCTATTACTAATCAATGTATGTTGATAAGGATGCATGTATCAATTTGATATGCATACATCTCCAAAGTTTAAAATGAAGATATAGGATTACCTCAAAGCACTGCTAATGATAAGGATTTCGTATTTAACTGTTGCATCTGTTTACTTCTGTGGCAACTTCTGACTGCACTTTATTTCTTTTCGTATTGTCCCATTCATTCTCCCACCCAAAGTAAAATTAAGCTATACTGGAATTAATTTAAGCGGCTTTTCACTCCATTGCCCTGGAGCATTTTATGCTATAATTTAAAAAGCCAAAATAATTAACTTTTACATAAATACATATAAAACCAAGTGTTTTAAAACCAAGGTTTTATACTATTATAAGACATGTCATATTTTTAAAAATGTTAAATTCAGGGTTGATACAAAAATGACTATATACTACTATATATTATAAACAAGTTTTTCCCTGAAAGATATTTAAAACATGAATTAGGGTGCTCATAGCTGGTTCAACATCATTTCATCCAAATTTCTTACATGAAATTCCTTGCAGCCAAGCATCACTATTTATTAAGAGCCTGAAAGAAGTACATAAAACTTTAGTTTCCTGGCTCTGGTTTGGCAGAATTAATCCACAACAGAAGTCTTGCAATAGACCCAAGAATTACCTTTGTAACATATTGCTTCTAACATTTAGCATTGTTACCTACTTTTCATAAAGAAAACACAGAATGGAGAGGGAGATTTCTATCAGATGCAGCAGAAAAATGTCAAAA
Organism: Laticauda colubrina; assembly: GCA_015471245.1. Lineage (NCBI taxonomy): Eukaryota > Metazoa > Chordata > Lepidosauria > Squamata > Elapidae > Laticauda > Laticauda colubrina. The sequence goes on from BLBF01000053.1 coordinate 11,357,696, forward strand.
GGCATTTAATTCCTGAAATCCCAACAAAAACATATTAGCCACCAATCCTAGAGCTGCCGGGATGAGCCACATCAGTTCCACCAGGAAAAGTTGCCAGCAGCTGATGCAACCCGACTCCCAACAATTGAGGCTTTGCCTCTCATGCACTAGAGTGGCTGATGAAAAAGTTCCACGTTGCAGCACAAAATCCAACTTAAAGTTTGAAATGTCAACAAATGCTATAAGGCAGCAGGCACCAGTGCAGACCAGATGTATAACCTACCACTAAGATGTCTCTCTCAGCCACTTACTAGAGTCATAGTCTCCTACAAACACCCACTCTTCTCAATTTAATAGCTTCCCATTGTCCCCTCTTAATTATGCTTGTACAGATCACGAAGAATAAACTGCATGCATACTGTACCAAATAAATGCGTATCATTCCTGTTACTAAATATCAGTAACAAAGAGCCCCCAAATTAAACATGTATTGAAGTTTCTAATCTTATAAATTTCCTCAAACAAACACAATCATCCTGCATGTTCAAACAGACACAGTCATCCTTAATATAAGTGAACTATACTATTCTTTTTATATGCATTGATCAGTCACCTCTTAGACACAATTTGTTGCTTCTCTTAGGCCACATGTAAATCAAGTGGACAGGAATCAAGGATACAATCAGATCAATCAAACTGTTCAAAACATCTTGTCTGTATCCTTATGCCCCATCAACCAAAGATGACCGCTTTCAGCCAGAGTACATGGTGCCCTGGATAACTCCATAAGATCAGTTCCAAGTATATTGTCAGGGCCAAGTTTGGCCGGAACTACTGTATTAAAAAAAGTCACAGTGACATCCTAAGACTTGGTCTAGTAGAGAAAACTATTAGTATAGGTATGTAGCCTACAGAAAAAAATGGATAGCTGGTTGAAATGAGATGTATGGTTGCTAGTAAAATACATAATATATTGAACCAATGCTGTAATCCTACCTCATCAACTTTTTTCTATATGAAAATCATCTCAATGTTAAAAAATTTACATTCTGAAATATCCAAAGCTCGAAAAAGAAAAGGATTTATTGCCATAACAATTCTAGGGATGGGCTAAGCAACTACCGTCTCATTTTATGTAGGAAATATCAGTTTTCTTCTTCTTCCCCACTCTTCATCAGAGGATACACAATTTCTTAACCTTCACTGACATGAAAACAAGTTAACATGCGTGAAACTACCTCAGTACAATAAAGCTAAGCAGAAACTAGATGAGTAAATTCTGTACCAAAATCAATCTTCTGAACTATCACTCTTGCTAAGGATTCTAGCTAGCAAGCCATCTGCCACAATGTTTTATTTGATTTTGCCTACCTTTATTTTCTGACTTTTTAAATATACAGTGCAAATTTCTTGTTTTGCTTAAGATAAGGATGCTGTACTACCAGAAAAGCTGAATTTATCTAAACATGTGGATACTTCTTTTATTTCTCATTCCTAATTTTGCTTCATTTTCCTAAGTGCCAAACTAGCTAAGGTTATTTTTAAGTGGAATATCTGTCCAGGAGAAATGGTATAATGCACATCACAAATTCATAAGCATCTTTCTTTAATTGATAAATTTTCAAAGACTGTGAGGGTAAAATGTGAAGAAGAAAAAGATATGAAAATGAAACTTAAATATTCTGGGCTGATCATTTCCTTTCCTTGGAGAATTCAATTGCCTATTAGCAATCTTAGGTATCTTTTACTCACTAAAGGCCCGGTCCCACTGGCCGACGGACGCAAAACGTATGCATAAAGGACACAGCGGACGAACAAAATTTTGGGGGTGGCTCCATCCGTTGTCATCCGCTCCAAAAAGTGGCAAAAATTTGCATAAACAGAATGGAAAAGAACGGATGTGGGTAGTATGTAGCGGGGGTGTTAAACGGATGTTCATCGGAAGCCTAGCGGATGAAAGCGGATGACACCTCTGAAGGGGTTCCGGGGGAGAATTTCAAAGCGGACGCATAGTGGAAGGGGCAGATGCATAGCGGATGAAGCGGATGCATCACGGACGCCTATAGGAAACAAAGGGGATGCCACGCGGATGTATATCAGATGCAAAGCATTCACTGCGCATGTGGGGAATATGAATTACGTCAGCTCCGCGGATATAAAAGGATGCAGCACGCACACAGTCAGCATACAGGGGAAAGACGTGCTGCCACATACATCTTGCAGGAACACCATGGTTCGTCAGTCAGGCAAGAAGAGGAAGCCTGTGCCTACTCGTTCAAGCCCTGGCAAGGTGAAGAAGGCCAGAACCAGCATCCCACCCCCTGGCACTGTCTCTGAAGCTGCTGCTGCTGCTACTGCTGCTTTGTGCTGCTGTGTCCTCAAAGCCCTGCTGCTGAAGGCCCTGCTGCTCAAGCCCCTGAAGGCCTTGCTGCTCAAGCCCCTGAAGGCCCTGCAGAAGCCCCCTGCCAGAGGGAGGAAGAGGCAAGGGAAGGAGAAGGGAGAGAGGAAACAGTACACCGTTTCCGAGGAACATGAGGAGGTGCTGGAATGGCTGAGGGAGAACGAGTACCTCTGGAGAAAGGGCCACAGACTGTATCGGGACACCAAGAAGAAGCAGGCAGCTTGGAGAGACAAGGCAGAAACCCTGGGGTACACTGCAGAAGTACTCCTTGGATGCTGGAAGCACATGCACACCTGGTATGACAAGCTACACCTCAAGAAATCCAGGCAGGCCACTGTCAAGCTCACTGACCGGGAGATGTACGTCATGGCCAAGTGCAGTTTCCTGGAGGGTGAGATCCGCCACCAAGGAGCAGCCCCTCTGAGACCCCTCTCCCTCAGACAGCCCACAGACAGCCAGTCCTCTTCCAGCCAGGAGCCAGCGAGCCTGTCCAGGCAGGTGTCTTCAGAGGGCCCCACAGCAGAGACCCCCCCGACAACTGCACTCCCCATGCTGGCGGATTTGGAGGATCCCATGGAGGATGATGCTATGCTGTCACAAATGGAGGAAAAAGCAGCAGCCACCAGAGGCCAACCCACCCCCACCTCCAGAGGACGCAGGCAGAGAGGCAGAGTGGGGGGCCAGGACCACAGTGTGCTGTTGGAGATCAGGGACACAATGAAGACCAGCACAGAACTTCTCTCTCAGCTGGTCCACTGCAACATACCATCCTCGGACCGGAAGCCCTTCATCACCTACATGAGCCAGACCCTGAGGGACCTGCCCGAGGCCCAGTACCAGGTGATGAAGCAGAAGATCACAGCACTTCTGCACAACCCTCAAGGCCCAGCTGAAGCTGCTCCTACCCAGTCCAGGTCTGTTCCTCTAGCCCAGGCGATGTCACACGGCTTTCAACAGCCCCTCACCTACCAAGGCTACGACTACCAGGACTTCCCACAGCACAAGCAGAACTTCCCAGTCCAGGCCCAGGTTCATCGGACACCACAGACGCCAGTCCTCACTCAGCTGCAGACCAGACAGCCCACTACACTCCTCCCAACCCTTCCTCCACCCCACAGCCAAGCCCATCAACAGACAATCTGTCATCAGTACTGGGCCTGACATCTCAAGTCCTTGATGAAGGGCCTCTCAACCTACGGGACTGAGTCAGCTCTCGGATAGCTTCCTGAACACACCACCACCTGTTGTACCCTCGGGGCCAAGCACCCCAGTGGTGCCTCAGACCAGCACTCAAGCCACACAGCCACCTCCAGTCCCTGCCCGCTTAACAGCTGAGACCATGGACATGACTCAGAGTGATTGAGAATAGTGTCAGAGACTGAGTTGTTTACTTGTTAAGTTTATCTTTGCTTAAGACATTTTACTTGGTTCATTTTGCTTATTTAATATAGTCATAAAGTTTACCTAAGAAAGTTTATCTTTGCTTAAGACACTTAATACGGTTTACTTGGTTCATTTTGCTTATTTAATAAAGTCATAAAGTTTACCTAAGAAAGTTAATGAAAGTTATCTTTGCTTAAGACACTTAACACAGTTTACTTGGTTCATTTTGCTTATTTAATAAAGTTATAAATTTTACTTAAGAAAGTTAATAAAGTTTATCTTTGCTCAAGACACTTAGTTTACTTGGTTCATTTTGTTTACTTAATAAAGTGTTGGTGAAAACTTTGAAAAAATGGTTAAGCCTTTGCTTGCTTGTGGAATAGATAAGGATAGTTGTGGGATAGATAAACCTCCAGTGCAACCATAGTGGGACTATATGGTCCACCATCCCAGCGATCCAGATGATTTTCTCCCCCTTTTTATAGAAAATATCAGTTGTCCATTATGGGACCTTCTGCATACTCTAAACATACTGCAGACATCCTAAATATACGAGACACATCCCAGATACAAATGTTTTGTCCGTTTTGAATACTTTATATACGAGATGCATATGCTTACATCCTTTCTATTTCCATGCTACTAACGCTGTGTAGACGTTCTGTGTACCTTTTGTTTCCTCCCTCTTTCCGTTTTCAGCTGCAGCGGATGTGAGTTGAGGGGATGGCCAGAGGATACAGCGGATGTTTAATGGATGATAACGGACATAGAACGTTTGTTGCCCGTATATGTCGTGGATGTACATCATACACAGCGGAAAGTTCATCCGTTCACAAAGTTTTGTGCAGCTCAAAACTTCTTGCTTGGATGAAATCACAGTGGACGGATGCTCGATAGATAGAGCGTATAAAACATGTATGCAGTGAGTACACAACGGATGCATAGTGTTTTCCAACGGATGGCAAGCTTTTTTTTACGTTTTACATCCTCTTTGCATCCGTAAGTGCAGTGGGACCAGGCCTTAAAAGCAAGGTGTTAATATAACAATATATATATTATACATATATATATATAAGGAATATAACATCTTCATTAACTAAAAGTAATTATTTTTTTTAAATGTTGAGTCTTTATTGTCTATAATTTTTTAAAAAAATTCTTTCTATTCCATTAGATTTGAGAACTTTGCTTTAAAAATTATTTTTATAATTTATAACAAACTTATTTTAGGTATAACTATGCTGTGAAATAAACTGAAAACACGGGCTCCCTGCACTTCCTGTTCTTCAGCAACAATATTTGGAAATACAGCATTCAGCTGTTTGGTATTTAAAGATATACAAAACTTGTCAATGTAGAATTAATCACGATTTTAGACACAGCTCATTGGTTAGGAGTATATTTTCTAGTGATTAAGTGAGATACTGTGAGAAGCTGATTGTTGACAGCAAAAGAAATAAAAAATATTTTCTCTGCATCCTGCAAAATAACAAAGAGGACAAAAGAGAGAAGTTTGAAGGCCCAAGAAAGAGCACCTGTACTGATATGCTCACAAAAGCATCCCTAAGTCCCACAGAAATGAATTTTGATATACTTCTGATAGTTTGAAGGGGAGCCTGTTTCCTGATACACAGATCCTGCAGCCTTGGTACTTTAGATGCATGACTTTAGGTACTTTAAGATCAGTGCTTCCAGGGGTGAAATTCAAAATTTTTCCCAACTGACTCTGTAGGTGAGGCTTGGTATAATAATAGCAACCAGGGGCTCTTTCTTACCGATTCAAATCATCCCTACCACCTCTCCTGAGATGGGCCGAGGTGGTTGAATTTCACCCGAGTGCTTCCCAATCTGAGTTTTGTAGTGCTCCTGAGATTACTTTGATTTTCAAGGCTAACTGATATTTAGCTCATATTCTGAGCCAAACATCAGCTTTGCTAAGGGGCTCTATTTCTTACAGATGGCAATAAGTGTTTTTATCCAAAACTGCTTTTCGCGCTAACTAAAATTTTCAGCATTTTCTCAAAATTTTAATGAAGAATCCAGAATTTTGCTAGCAAGCCTAACTAACTTGAAAAGTCCACAGAGCCAGACCTGGTGAGTAATTGGAGGGAGATGAAGAAATATTCCCTGTAGGCTCAATTGAGCAGTTGGACTGTTAATAGCAAACCACTTCTTGTGTTGTCAAGATAATTACAGTCATGTCCATGAAGAACAACTTACTGAGTTTGACTGGAGATTTTTCATCAAAACATGTGCTTTGACTTTCTGACAATGTCACGACATGTCCTCTTCCCTTATTACTAATCTCATACCATGCCTCTACACAAAACTACAGATGATCCCTCCAGAGCTCCCATGTGGAAATAGAAAATATAGTACAAGCTCTCTTGACCCTGGGAATCATACCCAGGAAAGATATATTTATGTCCATGAGTGTGAACATCTATGTGATCTATGTTTATTAGCAATATTATCTCTACTATAAACATTCTACTTTAAAAATACTTTTATAATTTTGTATTTGCACACATTCATCTAAATGTAATTAAATTCAGACAATTATTAGTCCCATCTATATAATGTTTTCTGGACTGTGGAGTCAGATTTTTGTCGTCAATCAATTTATGAATCATGACTGTCATTCATGACTTGTATCAATTGTATGTGATTTGCGTAGGTTCACAAACACCTTACCCACAAGGAGATTGGCATAAATGAGACAGGATTTGGGACTTCATGCTTTCTTGCTGAGAACAAGTGACGCTTATTTAAGTGCAAGGGGGTATACTGTTCTCAGTAAAGGAAGGAAAAAAAGGGAAAAGCACAATCCTAGCTTTACTGAATAAAAGATAGTAACCAAGTAAATAAAAAATGGGGCAGGAAACCTGCTTCCACTAAACACAGTCTTACAACATTCAATAATTTATTCAGAGCAGTACAATGGCTGCTTCCAAATGCAACAGCAAACTGGTTCATCCATTCAGAAATATAACTACAATCTCCATGCTTCAACTCTTTTGTAAGGAAGAAGGTTTGTTCTGATCAATAATAGTTAAACATTACAATCAAATACTGACAAATTGTTGTTCCTATAAATGGCTTCCCAAAAACATATGAAGGTTCAGTCACAATCCCAAACTATGTTTAATTGAATTTGAAAGCAAAAAGATCAAAATCTCTCGTTATAAAGAATAGAATGAAAATGTACAAGTCCCAAACTTACCTAGCTTATGCCTATAATAATCAACAATTTGTAAATTCACCCAATTACAGTTCCTCTGCAACACTTGAATGTTTACAGATACTGTTCCTACATAGTATTCTATAATGTGCATTCAATTTCCAGTCTCAATATTACAATTATATTGCAAATGATTTCTGCTATCTTGTTTTATATCTCAGCCAATGAGAACTGATAAACTTGTTTTCCTCCTATCCCCAAAATGTCAGTTTCCATTTTGCAAATTTTAGTCCTTCACTGTTACTTCATCTTCTTTAAAGATGTAAACTATTTTAGTGGAAGACAGCGGTCACAGATTATTTAACCAGAGCAAATAAATTATAAAAAGTAAAATGTGTAAATTGATAATCATTTCACAAAGATTTTTTCAAATGTTTTTGTACAATATGTTAATTACATACTAAAATGTAATTTCAAGCTAAATTATGTGAAAACCACGTATGACAAAATGAAAACATACATAGAATATGTATACTCACCATTTAATATAGGAGACAAAAATTAATCTGATGTCAAAACAGGACTTACCTGTATGGTATTGGTTTATTTCTCTTCGGAAAAATTCTAGTGCAGGACTTAGCAAGCTATAACAAATCCAACTTGTCCAGTCTGGCAATCTGTGGTAGCTTGTGCCTCATATTTCAGAGGAAAAATACTGCTGCCCCCACCCAACTAATTATGTGTGGATCCAATCAAGTAGCATAAAGCAACAGGAAAATTCCAGATCAAAGGCAACAACAAGGGAAATAAAATAAGATATAATCGCTGTCATTTAAAAATAGTCTGCATTTATAATAGAGTTCAGGTATGTGTATCTGTCCAGATGGGGCTAAGCTTTCAAAATTTATCACCATTAAAATATGATCACTGGGATTGCTGAAAGTAACACTCCATCAACATTTGAAAGATCCACAAATTTTCTATCTCTGGTATAAGATGGAAATATGATGAGTATTCTTCAAAAAATTGTTACATGGTAGTAGTTCATACCTGTATTATTCTCTGTTCAACATCTGCCTGCTGGCTCCAACTGGAAAGTCCTTCACTTTGGAACTTTCATCTCACACTAAAACTGATGCATCTGATAAACAACTCTGGTCTGGTTCACCAAACTGTTATGAAATGGAATTTCCTATCTCCCTATTTCTTTTTTGAAAATAATAGCAGAATTTATTCATGAAATATATATTGACTTCTGTTTTAACATGTCCAAGCCTGACGACAGATACAGGAAATAAACTGAGATTTTATTTTTATTCAAATATGTTCTTATATGAGCTTTAAAACAATCTATATCTCACTTAACTGACTTGCTTAGCAACATAAATTTTGGGCTCAATTGTGGTTAAAAGTTGAGGACTACCTGTAAACTTTCCAGGATTTGAGGGGCTGCCAAAAAGAAGAGGGGGTCAACTTATTCTCAAAAGCACCAGAGGGCAGGACAAGAAACAAACAATGGAAACTAACCAAGAATTGAATCAACCTAGAATTAAGGAGAAAATTCCTAATAATGAGGAAAATTAACCAGCTTGTCTGCAGAAATTTTAGGTGCTTCATCACCGGAGGATTTTAAGAAGAGATTGGACAGCCACTTGTCTGAAATGGTATAGGGTCTCCTGCTTGAGCAGGGAGTTGGACTAGAAGACCTCCAAGGTCCCTTCCAGTTCTATTCTATTCTACATGCCAATTGCTTGAAAGTATGCCAGGTGTCTGGAAATAGGGCAAAGGTAAGCTGGGATCACTGATGGGCAGGAAGCGTTATGGAGATACAGTATACTGAGGCAGGCCATAGCAACATATTTCCACTGAACCATTTGATAATAAAGTGTACCTCCCATTACAATCTGTGAGAAAGCCAACTAAGTATTTTTAAACATTCAAGCAAGACCTGCTTCAAAAAGGTTTCCTACTGTAATAGTAAATTAAGGGAAGCAAGTTTGTATAACTCTGCTGCTCTAGCACAAGGTTATTATACTATATATACTATAGCACGAATTATCAATCTGCTCCCATACTCAAGTTGTGAAATCTGGAAATATATTATCTTTTTTGCTCAAACAGGCAGCATATGAAATACCTCCTTTTCCACACCTCCTTTTCCTCCCCTTTAAGCCACAATGTCTTTTGCTTTTTTAAATCTACCGATTCACAAGGATCTGATGTCAAAGTTCCTGTAAGTCTAGCATAAACTTTTATCAAGCTAAACAGCCAACTAAGGTGGGATTGTCATAGGATGCTACAGCTTTCTCCTATTGAAAATGTTGCGATTAACTTTTCTATGAAATTAAAATTGCTTTGTAAAACATTCTCTGACATGAAGTACTGCATGTCAAACGAACTGTTAACATAAACTTATACCATCATTGTATTATCCTACAAGGACAATGCGCATCCTTCAAAGCAACTAACCTTCCTCAGTCTGGTGCCCTGATTTTTTTCAGCCTTGCTAAATTATTCAATAGTCAGAAGGGCACCAGATGAAACTTTAACTAAAAAAACTGGTGTGGGTGGGTGGAAAACTGCTCGCCATAGTTGCTAAAATTCTCGTAAGCCATGTTTCAGTCCTCTCGTGGAGCTTGCGCTCTCTTGCACTGCACCCCAGAGTGGCCACCCGAGCTCGTGCCCCATCCCCAGGCAATTTCGAGGTGGGGAGGACAGGAACCTGCAGTCGTGTTGAGCGTTCATCTCCGAGAATGACCAGGCAGCCGTCGGCCATGGAGACTTGGGAACTCTGCTCTCAAGAGATACGCATGGCTGATGGAAGCATTCAGACCCAGCAAAAAAACAAACAAACGCGCGTCTTCCTCCTCGCTCGGAGGCGATGGAGGCCCTCGCCCGCTCCGAGGCAGAGGCCGAGATCCCAACCCCGGCAGCACCACCGCCCAGACCCCCGACAGCCGAGCTCGGCCGGCTCTCGCCCGCATCACTTACGAACGCCTGAAGGAGCAGCCGAAGCCACGCCGCGCGCCCAGCGAATCCGCCGGACAGCGGAGGGACTTCCGGCCGATGGCCCGCCCCCTCCGGCCCCCCCCCCTCCCTCCCGAGATTGCTTCGTGGCATCCCTTTCCTTCCGGGCGGGCTTTGGCCCCTTGCTCGTTCCTCCCTTCGGCTTTGCCTTGTGAATCGCGAGCTTCTTCGAGGCGAGAGCTGCAAGGCTTGAGCGGGGTCTCCTGACCGTCGGGCCCGAGGTGGTTGCCAACTTTCCTTTCGAGTTGCCGCCCCTGCTGAGGGGATTCTCCAGAAAGCGCGCCGGTTCTGGGGGACAAACGCAAACTCTGCTTCTCAGTTTTCAGACTTTCTCAGCCTGTCCGTGTTCCGAAGGAAGGGCGTCCCTGGAGGCAGCAAGGAGCAAAAAATATGCTCAAATCGCCCAGGGCCCGTTTTTAGCCGCCTGGAACGACGATGAGGAGAGTTTGTGGCTACATTTTCTTTTATTGTGGGTAGACTCAACTTCTGTATTAATTTGGAGAGTTGGAGCAGCGCAAATAGTTCTTTCGTTTTTCATATAAGTTTATTTTAAGCTTTAAAAACAGGACAGTTTTAAAAACGAGTTAAAAAGTGCAAAAGGAAAAGAATGGAAAAATGGGAAAAAAGATGATAAAGAAGTAGTTTTCAATCTTTACTGTCGGTATAACTATGAATTTACTCTTCTCTAAAGTTACACTGTTACTCTCTTCTTTCTATAATTTATCCTACTGAAAGTTCAAAACCAGAAATCCCAAGTTCTTTCTTTTTTTTACCCAAAAAGTTCACAAGGGATTTCCAATCAGCAGTTCAGGTAGTCAACTTCCGACTACAGTAGTGCCCCAAATTTCTGTTGCTAAGTGAGACATTTCTTAAGTTTTCCTTCATTTTACGACCTTTCTTGCCACAGTTCATGAAGTACTGTAGTTGTTAAATTACTACAGATAACCCTCAATTTACAATCACAATTGAGCCCAAAATTTGTTTTTAAGTTACACATTTATTGAGTTTTGCCCCATTTTATGACCTTGCCACAGTTGTTAATAGAATCACTGGAGTTGATAAGTTAGTAATCCGGTTGTTAAGTGAATGTAGCTTCCCCATTTTGCTTATCAGAAGACCGCAAAAGGGAGACAGCAATGGTCATAAATAAGAAACAGTTGCCAAGCATCTGAGTTTTGATCACAGGATTATGGGAACATCACAATGGTCAAGAGTGTGAAAAACAATTATACGTCATTTTTTCAGTTCCATTGTAACTTTAAACGGTCACTAACTGAACTGTAGTAAGTCAAGGACTACCTATAAATATAAAGGTAGTGTTTTGCATGCTATGAAAGATAAAATGATTTTCTGGTTCACATTTCTAACATAGATTTAAAATATCTTTATAAGCTGTAGATAATTTTTCTGGTGTCGTGTATCAATGGTACATCATTGTTTAAGACTGTAACATAGTATAAATTTCAGTCTTATCAACACATATGTTCGCATTGTTCAATCAGTATATTATGACCAAATTCTATCTCACTTTATTATACATTCTTTCACTTGTTCTCTTTCAAATTTCAGTAAAAATTTATACATTTTAACGATCACATGTTCATAATTTGTTACAATTCCATTTCCAGGTCAATGTTACAAAATTCAATACCATACATTATTTTGTATCCCCATCATTCCTGTGGTTTTATTAGCCTTTCTGTGCTTTTATTATGATCCAAAAAGCCCTTTATAGCTTAGCACCTAATTACCTTCAGGATTGTTTATGCCAACTGGAATTGGACTAAGCTATTAAATCACCCCAGGAGAAATAGCTGCGGAAGGCTGTATTCAGTAGGGCTGAAAACAAGGTGCTGCTCCTCAGTAGCAGCTTTGGTACTATCGCATTTTCAGCTGGAAATCAGACTGGCTCCTGTGTGAGGAGTCTCTAAGAAATGCTGAAAATAGTGGTCTCAAAGAATATTTAGAATTTAGAATTAGCTAATGTATATTGATTTTAATACATATATCATTTTGCAAACTGCAACTGACTCAAGACACAACAGAATGCAATTTTAATAGATTATATTAACAAGCTTTTTTTTGTACTATGGATGCTTTTGGTAATTTTTTGGAAAGAAGCGTGTGTGTATGTAAACTGATGAGTATTTTTTAATTGTAATGTGGCACAAATGTCAATAAATGTCTGTTTATGCCTGCTGTGTGTATATTATGTACAAATATATGTACAAACACACACATGTACATATACATGTGCAAATACACATGCATACATACATACCTATATATAAAGGTTTTCCCACACTGGAATATAGACTTGGATAAAGATTTTCTTGTTACTCTAACACGAGTCATAATCCACTATCTTAGAGTTTTCACATTATTTATATGTTTTACAGTTTACAACATACAGTAGGATTCAACCCTTTTAAAGCCAGGGACTGTTCATTTCTCAAGTTATATATACTTTATAAAAAATAAATCTTAGTTAATCCAATTATCCTTGTGAATCTTAATAAAAATTAAGATTTGGCAGCAACTTTTGAATAAAGTCAGAGGCCCTATATACTCCTGTGATCTTAGAGACTGTATATTAATGCACTACAGTTCCCTGTCAGCCTTTTTTTAAAAAAAATTGATTGAACCTGAATGTCACAATATTTAAAAACTGGTTTTCTCACTGTTCCACTTTGCTCAGCACAGATAAGTCATACAGTTGAATATAAAGCTATATTCAGTGCCTCTTTATCACTTTTGAAAAAAAGAAAGACCATGTTCACATTTGGAACCTGTTATTTCAAAACAAATGGAAGGGGCAGTCCCTGTTAAATATAAACTATTAGGATTGCAAATATATTGTATGCAGCGAGTACCTAATAGTCAGCAGCTGCCTCACAACTAAGAAGACAAAGTGACAACGGGTCTAAACCATGTTATCTTATTGCTCCATCAGAATATTGGTTTACTTTTAGACAAAAGTAAGTAGACAAAAAAGGGAAGTCAACATTCAAGATTATTTTGAGGCATGGGGCAGGTCAGGAAACAGGCTGTACTCAGTAGTTACCCATTTGAGAGTTGGCCTCCTGCTTAAACAACTAAAGTCAACAAAAGTGGACTTTGTTGTTATATGATCTTATGTGGCTAAAGCCCAATCAGAGAAATCCATTCTACAATTGGGAATCACATGTGCTTTAATAGCTAATTCTCAGAAATGAGAACCATAATACAAACAATATACCTAAAGTGCATTCTTAAGGATAATGATTAAGAATTAAATCTTTTTGAAACAGGATTTCTGATTAAACACAAGGGATTTTTGCACCAAATGAGCCAAATGCTCTTGAAAATCTGCTCCAGAAAACAATAATTCAGCATGCAACACAAAGATAAAATGATTCTTAAAGAGTTGAATGCATGACGGAATTGAAGATGACAGAATTGAAGATGAAGATGAATTGAAGATAAATTTTGTAAGCATTTCCTTTTACTATTCCAAGATGGCTTCCTACACTTTTGCTAAATGTGAGAACAGTGGCTCTTGCTACTATAAATGCTAACTTTTGATGGGAAGGAAAGTGTATGTATTGTACTACAGCTGGAAGGATATACTCTCACCAGCATTAATGCTATTAATGCTATGTTATTAAGTTAGCAAAATGCACCAGTTTAAATTTTGTAATTTAAATTTTTAAGATAAAAAAGAATGACTTCACAAAAAAGTAATCATTTTGAGGGTTATAAAAAGGCAGAATAGTTTTTTTAAAGAAATACTTTAATTTAAATACTTATAAAAATTGCAGACCAAGTAACAAATTATTTTCATCAGCACTGATCAATCAAATCATCCTAAATTGACATTTCAATCCAATTGTTTAAAAAATAGTTTCTAAAATCCAAACCAGTAAAATACAAGTTAAAATTCCAATCCAACTTACAATTTTTGAAGACATTGAAAATTTTGTAATAAAGATTTTATTGCTTTCATTAGACAATGTTAAAGAAACTTACATTGCCATGTTATCTAATATGTAATTTTGTAATAAAATCTGGAGCCAACAATGCACACTGAAACACAAAAAAGGATCTAACTCTGGGTGCTGTATTTAATACCCTAAGAAAACAGGAAAAAAACATGTAAGTAGGAAAATCAATTTACATAATTGTCAAATTTCACTTTTCACTTCTCAGAATATAGTTCATACATGCTGAAATAAGGTATTTCTTATTTTATAACCTTTCTAATGGTGCCAGACAGTGGTATTTTATTTTATTTTCCTTGATGGAAGTTCATAGCAACCTACCTTTACAGACATATATAATCCAAAACTAAGCTTCATAAAGATTTATAATGAAGTAACATTCTACACTCTTGATCAGTTCTTTGACTTAAGAAAAATTGCATATGGGAAAAATTGAAATCAAACTAAGCAAACTTAGTAAACTAAGTATGATTTATGCAGAGAGATGCCAATAACTTTGCAACAAGTTGGAACCTTTCACTCAAGCATCCCAAAATATTGGGTTTGAGATTCCAAAATATTGGGTTTGAGATTAGATGTGGACTATGCACCTTATTAATATGCTCAATAAAGTTTCATGAAAACAATAGTTGGTGCATACATGTTCAAGAGAAATTGCCTTTATTTCTTACCATTTGGAAAAGCAGCCTATTTATATCAATTACTGTTGCATTTGAGTAATATGAAAAGGCAAATATGTTTGAACACAATTGCTGAGCACAGATACTCCAGCAATACTTACAACCCCATGTGTTTTGAAAACAGAGAAGCCAGGCTTTTGGCCAAGCACTGTCTTATTGCATTCTAACTGGAAGTCATAAACTGTTAAGTCTTCTATTTGGACTCTGAAACTAATTTTTTCATACAATGTCCTTATTTTAGAGTTGACAAGGTAGAAGGTCACTGTATTTGTCTGCTATATGATTCAAAAAGATTCTGAAATTTCGCTGGAGGTTTGATCATCATGGCTACATTATGAACTTTTTCAAGTAAAAAAGCTGAATAATATGTATATGAGAATACATATGATACAAAAAAAAGATTAAATCCAACTTTATTTCAACACATTTTTGTTCATACAATATGAACTTCTTTTGCTCTAAAACCCTAAAAACTTTTCCAATTCGTATCTTCATCAAAATAGGTTTGATGTGGAGAGGTAATTCAGTATCTAGTCTCCCATATATGCATGTTTTGATAAAACTATTAACACTTTAAAATGCTTGTTATTTTATTCATTCCTCTTGTGAAATTAGCTTTAACCTATTTTTTTAAATTATCTTAAAGGGTCTATAGATCCACAGGAATCCATTACTATTCTGAAATACTGAATACCTATAGCTAAATAAATCAATTGTAGGAGTACATTCTGATTTAGTCCCTGATAATATACCTTGTTTCTCAAGGATATCATTCATTCATTCATGTGGATTTAACATAAATGTAATTTGGTACCAAAAAGATTTAAAGACCTCTATGGTTTAAAATATTAAAGAGTGGCTAGCATTATTGTTTATGGCTGCAAAATGCTAACAATCATTCATAAGAATTCAATTGATTCAATTGAGCAAAGGGAAATTCAAAGTATAATTACTGAAAGAAAGCATGCAGAATTTTTAACACTATATGAAACTACAATGATCAATGATATAATTTGTCATATCCACTGAATGCTACCATTGCAAAGCACATATTTACAAATGTAACTTTATACAACATAGTTGATAATTAAAACATTGAAACGAGTGGAAAACTTCATAGATAACAACACTAATTATAACACGTGTGTGTGTGTGTGATTTTAATGAAAATTTCATTAAATCTTTTCAATTTAAAGAGTGATTCTGTTATTAAGGCACCTATATAAATTTATATATAATTTTTCATGTTTCAGGTTCACTCTTAGGAAAGACTGGAAGATCCTATAAATGAAGAACTAGTATTCTAAACAACAGCATAAACATTGTTTAATTAAAATATCAGCTGTTAAATAATACCTATGAAGCTAAGTATTTGTGTTAATTACTGAATTGTAATTTATCAAATATCTCAATCATACTCCTAACAGGAAAAATGTAAACTAAAAATTATATGATTCTTCATACTTTTGATATAATTCATCTTTAAAAAAGGTACTAACAGTCCATGATTAAAGAATTTTTTGTCACTTGTAATCTAAAGACGCCTGGTTCAAAGCTAACACACCTTTAGGCAGAAGAAAGGCAAGGAGTTTCACAGAAACAGAAATTCTGAGGTTTCAGAACACAAAAAAGAACTCCTGCCACTATCGCTTTGGACCCCCACTTTTACATCCCCCAGGTTGATTGCAAGCCTGTCACACACAGCCCATTCATAACCAAAATAGCAATCATTTATGGAACAATTACTATCAAGGGCTAAACATTAAATATTATGCACAGCATACATATGATCAATTTATTATGTACTATTGGTTTTACAATATGTCTACTTAACCCTCCATGCAACCTTGAGACTGGTTGGAATGCATTTCAATTATCTGACACATAGATAGATGTTCAGAGCCTCCCTTCTTTAGGAATTTAGGAAGAGAATTAGTCATTCTCTTAAGCGCTCTATCACTCATTGTGCAACCATTTTTGATTCCATGTTACATGAAATGCTATTATTTTTCTCTATTAGAAGCTCATCAATATTCCATAAAACATTAATGACATAATCAAAATGCCCAATATGTTGCATGAACCATTCACAGCTTCATTCAATGCCATTTTAAAAGGAAAGAAGAAATCAAATGGAAGTTTCCTATAAACATCAGGTTGACCATGTGGTGACTCCGGCCATTTGGTAACATCTGTGAAGGTAACTGTACTTGTCAAAGGCAACATGTTCATGTACCTACCCAGAGACTGAAAGAAAACCAAGAATATAACATTATTAGTTATTATTTCATATCCAGTGTTTTGAGGAAAGAATGAAAGGAAAAGGATAGGAACTAAATGTAGGACAAAAGCCATAGTACAATTTGTTCCATTTTCCTTAACGTAATATGTGACTTATTTTTATTTATTCAACAAACTAAGATTAAGCAAATCATGGTTTATCGTGACTTTTGAATTCAGCATTATCTGAAACTAACCTTTAGAGGTCTGCAGAGGTAATAATACCGTCCACCCAACACTTGAGCTTGTGGATTAGATAAGAGGCCCACAGTAGCCCATATCACTTGAATCTCTAGGGAAATAGGAATCATACAATGCCCATCCTGGAAAAAAAATATGCCAAAATTTATGTAACAAGAGCCCTAACACTTCCTGTTGAAAATCATAAGATTAGAATTACTGTAACATTTACATTCAAGTACAAAACATAATTCACAGTACCCCAAAGGAATACAGAATGTTCTGTCATCTCTATCTCTTCCATTCATGGGAAGAACAAAACAATGTACAGCAGGCACATTGGGTCCAATGAAAAAAAGTTCTTTCTGAATACAAAGCTGCAAATGCACAGTGACTGTTACAAATTATTCCTAGTTTGATACAGCTGAAAAAATAAGACAAGAGTATGTTGTGGTACTTGTGACAAAACATGTATTAGGAAACTATAGATGGAATTGGTTGCTCTTTCTCACATTACCTGCAACTTACATCTCTGGGTAAAAAATCTGGTCCATTGCTCCGGATGGCCTGGATCAGCATTGCCAGTTATGGCCAAATGCCCTGTGCTTAGTCCTCCTTGGAAGGCTTGATAAAATAGCTCCTGCAAGTCACTACAATTTCTTTCCTCAGGTTTGAAAGGTATACTGCAAAAGACCAAGCCGCCATGTGTCACAAATATGAAACACATAAAAAGTTAGTAATTAGAACAAAAATTACTTCTTTTAACACAGTGAGAAAGAACTACATGGGAAAACTAGCTAAGTTATAAAGGAAGGACAACACGAAGATCCAGCCCTTTTAGAACTGGAATCTCAGAAAGTAATTGTCTGGAAATATTTATACACCAGTTCTTCAATGTTCAATGAACATGTAAATATGATGGAGACAACATTTAGCAAAAATCTTAATTTTATGTGCCAAATCAGATACAGTAGATCTGAAACCTGATGCCATGCCCTTGTTGGAGGCCAATTCTGCGGGGGAGATTGAGCAGCTGACAGGGAGTGGGAGTGTGAATCCGGTGGCTGTGGAAGAAACAGGAGAAGGGCACAGTCTGGCTGGACATTCAGAGGAAGACCCAGGGCCATTTCCTCTTCATCCTAGGGCACGCAGGGTGGAACGGAGAAGGGAGCAACGTGGCTTATGGGAGAGGAACGGCCTTGGTCCCCTTCATGGGCTGCAGCTAGGAAGACTGTTTAAAAGGGAAAACTGCACATGGCAAAATTGCTGGAAGCAAAACGTGCATTATGTTTGTCAAGGCTTATCTGGGTTTTGGCATCTTCCCAATTGTGGGTGCTGTGTTATCTTTTGGAAGTCTGCAAAATGATGCCTGGCCTGTTGTGCTAGGTACTTCAGCTTGTGTTGGTTTTTTTATTTCTAATTATCTTTATTTTGGATTCAAACTGCATTTCTTCCCTTCATGGATTGTTTTTGGAAAAGTTTGATCTCCAGTCAAGGATAACTGGACATTGGGGGCCAAGTTGGAGGTATTAAAGGGAATTTATCTACTTTGGTGACTTTGTTATTTTTGTACCATGCCCTGGGTCATCACACCTGAATTAGAAGAGCAAAAATGTAAATGTCTATATAAAACGTTACCTGAATTGGCAGCCTGATCTTAGATTCTCCCCAAATTGTACTGTAAATCTCTCAGCTGCTGAGCACTGGCCATTAGCTTGATTCTGTAAAATGGTTACCTGAGGAAAAGGA
This sequence comes from Laticauda colubrina, assembly GCA_015471245.1. Taxonomy (NCBI): domain Eukaryota; kingdom Metazoa; phylum Chordata; class Lepidosauria; order Squamata; family Elapidae; genus Laticauda; species Laticauda colubrina. The sequence goes on from BLBF01000053.1 coordinate 11,376,536, forward strand.
CTGTTATGAAACTAAGCGAGAATATAGTGGAGCCACAAAAATAAATTACAGACTGATACTAGTACCAGATACAACTTTTATCTATTATTTGTAAAACCATGATATGAACAAATTTTGAATAATAAAACAGGCTGCTTAAGCTTTAAAAAATGAACTCAGTGCCTTGCTAGTTTAGGTCAACCAGTAAAATCCTTTCCTGTGAAGATTACATTATTCTTTTGGCAAACCCTCATTTTAAAAAGTTTTAAAGTGGTAAGGTAGCTATCAGGAATTCCTCTATATAACAAAGAAATAGGGAAGATTGGCAATGACCAGCATTTGGAGTACAACCAACTATTATATTCACAAAATTATTTTTGTTATTAAAAACTCTGACTGGTTGATATTAGTATTGCAATAATGTGTTCTCCATGAATGTACTGAATATTTTGCATATATTTTTTATTGTAACTGAAATGTAAAATTTATTGCTAAGTGATAGTATATGATTTCTCTCATTCCAGTGCCCACGATTACAGAATTGCCAACTAAGGATATTCCAAGTGAATCCCAGTTCGAAACATTTATACCACTATAAATTCAGGTTTTTAAGGTGTTACAATCTACTGACTTCCTGTAATAAATAACTTGGATACACCTCTGGAAAAGTGTATATATGCAGATATGATATATCAAATACACACATTTTTATACTGTCATAAAATTAAGAATAGGCACATCTTACAGTCCTACTTCCCTTTGACTTTATGATACACAATTTCTTGTTGATCTGTTAGAAAGTTTCTTAAAATTGTGGAATTGATATCAAAGAATCAAAAAACAAAGATATAGCACCCCGCAGCCCCGCCCCAGAAAAAAGAAAGAAATGGAAAGAAAAAGAAAAAAGTATGGGATTGCACTCATACAGTTTGCTATCTAAAATTAAAACAAGTATTGGAATCACTAGATCAAAAGTCTATTACAGGCAACTGCTGGTTTTAGATAATAAAGAAATGACAAGCAAGTAGGTAATACTACACTTTTATGAGAGGTTTTGGGTAAAAATTGTGTATAGTTTCTTAACTTGGTTCCAAAATGCGTTATTTCCATACAATTATGTGTTAATTTCAAGAACTGTAGGAACAGGAAAATTCTCTTTATTATGTTGTTGGATAATAAAAGCTTTCCAATGGACAATCATCTAAAACTTATACCCACACATCCATTGACAAACTTAATTTGGAACAAGAAAGCATACATGTTGCTGGATCCCTCTATATAAAGCTCTTAGTGGTGCTCCTGTGATATAGCCAGGATTTCCACTTCTTCGTTTGGTCAGAGAAGGTCTTCCACTCTGTAAGAAATAGAAAAATGGCAGGGAAGTGGTAGAGAATGTTACATGTTGCATGCCAAAGAAATGGGCCTGACCTTTCTCAGATCAGGCCATGCATGCCCACATTTTTGTTGTCCAGTGCTCCTTTAAAAATGCCCAGGAGGTGGCAGTGCCCAATTGACCTTTTTAGTCCTCAGGACACTAATATGGAATCCTGTAGCAGGAAAATTGAGAAATATCTTGGAAAAATGCAATAACAAACTATTCTCCTACTGTGGGAAGAAAACTGCCTGTAGCTATGTCTGTAAAGGTGCTATGTGTAAAGAAGACTTTTTTAAAAGTAAAAAACTGAAATGCCACACAAAAGTGGATTGCAAGGCAACTCAGAAATTATCAACCAAAAATGAAACAATAGATCTTATAATATCAATTGAACATCCATATGGAAATTACAGAGAATTGGGAAAAAGCAAATAAATAATAAATTATGTTTATCCAAATTATCAAATATTGAGAAGAAAATAAGGATTTGCCCAGAAATGTTTAAGTCACTCCATACTTTTGGATTTCTAGAGGTCAGATTTTAGGCATATCTGAATTTCATACCCATCAAATATATTTTTAGCCTTTTTTCATCTTGACCTGCTGTGCAATTGATATACTGGTATTTAAAGTATTTGTCCAATTTTTCTACTTAAAAAGAACCCCTAAGTGCTTTAATATGATATAATTATTAAAAGATATTTTAATGGGTTATTTCAAAGCTATCTAGGCTAGCGATATAGACACTAAAATATATTATAATACTTGAAAATCATAAACCAGTACAACAATGAAAACATATGAAAAGCATACAGATAACAAACAAATCCCTCTAAATGAAATGTGCATGTGGAGTTTTTAGTGCTTTCTGAGCTTGTTTGTTTCCTTGCAGACATTTTGTGAGACCAGGTAATCTCTTCTGTGGTAGAAGGGAGTGGGGTTTGCTCTCTGTATATCTATAGCAGCTCACACTGTCAGTGCTGGTAGGGAATATTTTTCTTCTTCATAGTTCCTTGATTAGGCTATAATTTACTGCTTGATTGTATACCTGAATTCGTAATCCCTTGATTAAGGCACAGTTTACTGCTTGATTCTTTATCTGGATTTAATCCCTATGTCAACCCTCCGAGTTCTGCTTTCTATGGGTGCATTACTTTGAACACTGACATCCTGCTTATTTGGGTAATTGATTACTGGTGAGGAAGTGTTGTGGTCCATTGAAATGTTTGTTGCAAGAACTCACATGTATTTGAGCAACATGTGGATTGCAATTTTTTTCCTGGTAATAGCCAGCCAGATAGTATTGTTTTCAAAACAATGAATACTTCCCCACTTCAATGTCAGCAAACGTATTTAAAATTGCCTGCTATCCTATTACAAAATAACTTAATTAAGAAGCCTGAAACTTTGGTGGGACAGAGAGGAATGTACACTTCTACACCATCCTTGCAACAATTTTTCCAGAATGCAGATCTTTCTGCAATTGCATAAAGCCATGAAATTGATATGGAACCATGTCTACAAGCTTGCCCAGTTCTAGGGTTCATTTATCTTACTTATACAGAGTCAAAGCTATCGAGATGCACAACAAACACTAATCCAGAAAATCTTGCTGCTGGGTTAAGTACAGTAGAAAGTTTAGTCATATATTTTAGCCCAAATCTGAAGATATAAGTACTGACCCCAAAATGCAGAGAAAAATGTTGCTGTAATGTGATTCCTGGACTTCCAGAAATATTGGTCAATTTGAACTGAACGTAAACCTTTTGGATTCCACGGATCCCATTAAATTCTATTTCATAATTCACCTAGAAGTACATCAAACAGATCAGTTAAAAAAATATGTGCTCATGGATAAGCTTTAGTTTATTCTCTCTCTTTTCTATTATAGGAAAAAGCAATTGTTGATGTAGCCAATAAATACCTCAGAAACAACATTGTGGCATGTATTACCATTCAGCCCAGGAACTGCAGGCTCTGAATAAGGAATAATGGGGACCTGGCAATGACCAAAACATATACTCAATTTAAAAGAAATTAACCTCACATGATTCAATAACAATCATTTAAATCAGAAAAAAATTTTAATTTCTAAAATTACTAAATTTCTAAAATGTTAAGATTTCTAAAATTACTCCACATAATTTTGCACAATAACTCCCTTGTTTGCTTACCTTCTGAACTACTGATCCCAATCATTGTCATGGCCAACGTAAGTAATCTAGTTTCATTCCAAACCTAATTTTTTAAATATAGCTAGAACCCAACTTCCTTTCCCAGTCCATATTAGTCCAAGTAATTCCATGTTATTTCAAGATAGGGTTTCCTTAAATTAGAAATGGTCAGTAGTCAATATAATTTACCTTGAAGAGATGGAAATCACTAAAATTGACTGGGACCTGAAAAAGAAAAGAAAACTCAAACTATGGATCCCTCATTTTGCCATAAACCCATACATTTCATAAATCTGAGGTCTTAATCTTCTTTCCAGCCTAATTTTCTGCATATTTTTTCTCATTCTCTCAGTAGGAATGGAGGATTGTTTAGGAATACAGGTAATTCTCGACTTATGACCACAATTGAGCCCAAAAATTTCCCTGCTAAGCAAGACACCTGTTAAGTGAATCATGTGATTCTTAAATGAATTGGTTTCCTGTTGTGGCCCGACAGTGGCCAGCGGAACAGGCAGCAGAAACATGGGCCAGTCCTGGAGTCTGGGGAAGGCTCTGATGAGTGCTCTGCATTGGAGGCAGAGATGGGGCCAGGGCCGTCTGATAGTTAACAGTTGCCTTCGGACATCAGGGAGGCAGAAGTACAGCTACAGCCTGTTTCCAGTGCGCGCATGCGTAGAGTTGCCAGACGAAGGGAACAGCTGAGGAACAAGGACTGACTTGGGAGTAAAGCCACAGGTGGATGTGAATGGCCCCTCCCCTAGAGTATAAAAGAGGAGCAAAAAGGGAGTGGGGGTTTGCAGGTAACAATTAGTTCATTCTGGCATGCTTGCCAAGTATTGCGGCATCTGAAAGATATCGGCCTGACCCCTCTCCAAGCCTGATAAAAGTTTGTCATTGGGAAGTGTCATGAAAGACTGTTGGCTGGGACTGTTGGAGAGGAAATTCATTGTAAATCAAATAAAAAGGGTTTATTGGGACGAGGATTGAGCTTCGTGCTGTTGAGGGAAGTATAGGTCAGAACCACTTCCCCTTTGTCAGAAACTCACAAATGGTGATCACATGACTCTGGGATACTGTCACCATCATAAATACATGCCAGTTACCAAGCACTCAAATTCTGATCATATGAGGACAGGGATGCTGCAAAGATTACAAGGGTGAAAAACAGTTAGAAGTCAGTGCTGTTATAATTTTGAAGGATTAATAAACAAATTATTGTAAGTCAAGGACTACCTGTAGCCAAGTTTTTCTATGAGGGTATAGATATGACAATATTCTGATTGTTCCCAAAATTTGTCACAAGTGATCTTTGAGGAGCATGTTATTCTATAACTAAATCATGCACAAACAATTAATTCTAATCAGAGGTTTCACTACAAGGAGCTGTTCTTTCTACTTGCTTTAGTGCATAGAATTATTAATATCCATTTTTAGGTTACAAGATGAAATTTATTTTGAGAATAACAACATTTAGTTCTTTATTAAAACCTAAAAACTGCAAGAAAGTAAAATAGAGATTTTATAGTTAAAATAGCAATAAGTAAGTGTTGATCCTACATACTAGTATCTAAGTTCTAAGTCTCCTATTTATATATACTTTTACCCTCTAAAAACACTAATATGGAGAAAGGGCTTAGGCTAATGTGATATTCTTGATATTAAGCCTATGTGCGTTTCCATTTTCTATTTTACTTGTATTTATTATCTTTTTACTGGTCTGATCACATATATAAAATATAAAACATCTTTCAAAGATTTAACAAGGAAAATAGTTATCTTTAGAAAAGTCCATGTCAAATCAGGACTCTTCCCTTAGTTATCACATAACTTCATAGGTGTTATTGATAATACAAACATCTGTTGCAACTAATTATATGTATTATCTCTTTTTCTAGAATGCTAGCATTTCATATTAGTTGATATAATTGTCTTTTACAATAATATCATATACATTTTTACAGGATTTGAATTCCTGCCAGTAACAGGCCAATAGATAATATATTTCCCCAAAATTCCAATTTTCTATGGAAGAAAGTGGTCCCTAAATTCACCTGCTCCTCCTTTCTTTCATGCTTGAAAAATGTACAGGTTTACTTTTACTAATAAATATGCATAAGAGTCCACTGAAGTTGGGTAGCCAACAATCTTAAATTAATAAATAAAATAATAACAAAAATGATAACCCTTTGGACACCCTCAGCATCGACAAATTCACCAATCAATTATAAGCAAAAGGCAGTTTTACTTGGAACAGCTTATATCCTGCATCAACATCCACATTTGCCTATCCCAGGTCCTTGAGAAGGATTCAAGGCTGGCAAAAATGCCAAATCCAGTCTGAACATCTAGCTGACTGGGCAATGAACTGTAGTAATACTAATCATGATGATAGCTCGAACAACATAAAACATTAAAAGCTGCCTGTCCCAGGTTCTTGGGAAGGACTCGATAAATGGATAAAAATGCCAAATCCAGTCTAAACATCTGCTGACTGTGCAACAAACTCTAATAAACAAAATAGCAAAATAATAGGCTTAGTGATAGGTCAGATTTTACACCTGCAATACACTGAAGTTACGATAATATGAAGCTGCATCCAATGCAGGGTCAGAGGTACAACTGCTTATCAGGTCAGTGAAGATCCTAATACAGCTGGTAGTTTTACTTTCCAGGAAACCTAAGAAATGAACACACTGTAAGAGGTAAAGAAAGACAAACAGGAAATGTTGACTTAAGAGTTCAAAAATGCAGTTTACATGTTTGAGAGTTATAAACAGTCAAATTCCAGAAACTTATTTTTTGACAATCTTCACTTCACAGTTACAGTACATCTTTTATAAATTTCAGATTGAGCTTTGTACTTTGAAAGCTCTGACTACATTGTGACCTGGTAGTGTCACAACAATAAAAAGAGGATCATCAACACTTTCATAAATATCTATCTTCAGAATCTGCATATCAGACTGCATATCTTATTGGAGAAGCTTGTGCCTGACTAAGCTTTTACTTTTCTACCAGAATCTGAGACTCCATCTGGAATTGTGCATTGTTTTTTTTTTCATTGAGTTGTATTTCTACGTAAGACTGCTTAGGAACCATGTTGCTATTTGTCTCTCTCCTAAAATGCCAATCAGTAATACAGTAGAATCTCTGGTAATTCATTCCATAACTTTGGCAATTTCTTCGTCTTCCAATGTCTTATCTTCAGGAATTTCTGGGTTGGGGTCATGTTTGATCGTCACCCGAGTATGTGTTCATGACGAAATTCAAAACTTGTGAATTTTTTGGTGGAAACCCGATTTGGTCATGGTCAGAAGTGTTCATGACCAGAGGTTCTACTATACTCAAGAATGACAATTAATAACGCCCTGAAAGTTGACTCAGGGGTTTTGCTCTGCAAACATTTAATTTTCCAACCTGTCAGTACAGTGCTAGCAATACAGCATTTCTTTCCAAAAATGTTAGGTTGTATCTCAATATATCATATGAACCAAACCATGGGCTCACAATTAAGATTAGTATGTTCCATCTACCACTTCTTTTCTCTTACAAATTTGCTCACCCTTCATTTATCAGGAATCAAATCATGTATTTATTTTTACTAACAATTATGCAATGTTAAAAGCACTACAGTATATGATGGCTTCTTGAAAAAATACAGTTAATCCTCACTTAATGATGTTTAATGACAGCAATTTAGACTGGCGTGGTGTTATAAAGCACGCACCATGCCAATTTACACTGGCAACTTCCACTGGCAGTGTAAGCAGTTTTGGTGTGCTATCATTAAGCAGATAGGTGCAGTTTCTAAGCATGATGTCATATGATCACCTCCTGCTGGCTTCCCCTCTGACTGTGCTTGTCAGAAGCTGGCAATGAAGGTCACAAATGGTAATCACAGGACAGCAGACTGCTGCAGTTATAATAATTGCAAGCTGGATGCTAAGAGGACCAGTTGTTAAATCTTATTCAGTGATGGTATAACTTTGAACAATAGTTAAACGAAGCATTAATCAAGGACTACCTGTAATCAGTTACCAAATCCAATAAACTTTGTGATCTGTTACTAGAACTTTGCTAAAATCTCAATGCTCACCAGCAGGATTCTCATCAGTGCAAACCTGACTGGTTCCAATGCCCACAGGTTGCTTAAGTACACTTAGCGTAGATGATTCAGCATAATAAATCTGAATTTGATCCCCAACCTGAAATGAAAACAGAAGAGGTAAAAAAGATTAATTCCCAGAATAGCCCATACAGAGAAAGAAGTTAAGCATTAACTTGATTTTTTTTAAAAAAAGCCAACATTTTTAAACTATTTCATATGACTGAATTTTTAAATAATCTTACACTGCATGCTACTAGGCAGGTTTTACCATACTGAGATAAGAAAGACGGCTAAAATTACAAAAATCTAAATCTGGTCTGCTTCATATTTTCTATTAAAATTTCTCATTAAAAAAAATTACCAAGAACCAACTCACTTGATAAAAGGCAGATGGAGAAGACCAAACTTGTTCTGGAGGGGTGAATGATGGCCTTCCATATTGTGCTGAAAGTACTGGAAAATTAACTGTTGTTACCATCTGTGGCACTTGTAAATAGTTCAGTGTAGCTAAAAATAAAATACAGGTAGGGGAAGCATAACAATATCACAGTGTTAAAAGGGGATCCCATATTGCAAATGTAATAAATGTTTTTCCCTCTCTGTATCTTTTTTTAATCCGGACTATAAGACCTAGTAGTTTTTCCTGTTTGTTGTCAATGACCTTGTATATACCTTTTCTGTCATCTTAGTTGTCCATCTCACTGGTTTAGACCAGAAGCATTTGTGCATCTATGCAAAAATGGAATAATGGAAGAAAATATTTGGCGAATAAGGTATAAGGAGATTGTATTTTTCAAATCAAAGATCACTTGCCCTTTAACAGAAACAAATCTACACAATGACAAAATTAGGGTCTTGTAACAGACAAATTGGCTTTATTTATGTGGCTCAGAGTCAAGTCATTTTAGTACCAGAATATAATTGGCTATGAATTTCTGAAGCTGTAGTTATAATACTACAAAACCAAAATCCATTATATTGTCCTTTAACGTCCAGAAAATAAGCATTATGGTTTATATTTCTATTCCTAAAATTAGATTCAGAGAATAACTGCAATCAAAGAATGTAATTTGTTATAGACAAAAAGCCAAACTTACAATCATTTAACTGCACACAGAAGAGTAGTACACATCCATCAGGACCTGGAAGGATTTCAGTGTGGAAGGGAGTGTTATTTCGAAAAATCAGGGACTTTTCCAAACACACCTGACTCACAGCTCTAAGGAAAAATATAAATACAGAAAACTATTTTAAAGAACATTGTTTATTACAAACTCAGATTAACAATATATATTGAACAATGGCTTTCAAAACTTACAGCTAAATTCAAGTTATTTGGTTTTTGGTACACAATAAAACTTAACATTAAAAGTAATTAAAAAACTGCACCTCCAATTCCAAAATTGTGCTTTTTTTTTACACAAAATTATTACTCCAATATATTTTCTAGATACATTTATTTATTTCAATTTAAGTATTGCCCAACTCTGAGCAGTTGACAATTTAACATACAATAGACAGTTACAGAACAAAATGGCATCCAATCATTCTGTACAAAAACACACCTAATAAGATTCTCCATTCATATTAACCCTAGGCCTGGAAAAACAGCCAATCCTTAAACTTTTACAGAATGCCAACAGAATGGGAGTCACCTGGATTTCATTCCAGGAGGCAGATGTTGTCCCAAAAAAAGGCACACTTCCTGGGTAGAAGATAGATAGCACTGTTTAATCAAAAGAATCTGGAGGGTGCTAACTCTGGCCAAGCAGAAACCATGGGAGATAGGACATCTCTCAAATAACCTAGTCCTATGCTATGTACAGCTTAATAGGTGATGACCAGCACCGTGAACTGCACCAGAAGCAGCGGTCAATTCACAAAGCAGAGGTCTCTCCATCATTGTCCATGCCATTGCCTTCGGACCAGAGGCTTCCAGTCTTTATAGGATTGTCTGGAAACCTAAATAAAATCTTGGTATTCACCTGGTACTGCCTGGAAGGCAGAAAGAGAAGGGGCACCTAGGGCCACCAAAGTTGCATTCTGAACCACAGTGTGAATCACAACAGCAACTGATGTCGCAGAAGCCTGGATGCAGGTCACAGGGGCAGCCTGAGAAAACGTTGGCGGGAGAAAGCAGCAGCATGAGCAACGATTTTAAAAACAAAGCAAAAAAGAAAAACCCAAAAGAGTCGATAAGGAGGATAATTCGCTTCAAAGGAAACAGGGGCACACGTGCCTTTGCGACATAGCCCAGACTTCCTCCCAACTCACCAGCACTTTCTTTTGTCTGGATGCCGGGAGTCCTGCTTGGGGGGGTCCCACTGGGGGAGGTCCCGGGGAGGAACGTTTCGCTGGAGGCCGTCCAAGTGGGGGACGTTTCATCCGTGGAGTTCTCCGCTTCTAGAGTGACGTTGTCAGTCTCGGTCTTCGACCACCACTCCGATGACAACAGTAGCAAAGGGAGCAGGAGTCGCCACGCTGCCATAACAAAGGCATTTCTGCGTTGCTTAGAAACTGAGTCGCAAAGATATGACGTTTACCCAGAAGCCGACAAAACGTCTCGCTTCACGTGCTTTCTATAGAACTAGAAAATGATAGAGTCCATGATAGAGATGGGAAAATATCCTTGTATTTTGACGCCGCGCAGCTTTTATGGAAGTTGTGATTGGATAGCGTAACAGGTATCCTGTAAAAGACACAATTATAACAAAGACACTGTCGTAATACAGTCCTATAAAGAAAGGGCAGGTCAGAGATGGGATGGAGTTCGGTTTGTATATTGAGCAGTAAATAAATGAGCTTAAATGAGCTTTTTTTAAATCCTTTTTTCCCCTATTTTATCATATTTTATCTATCCTTAAAATAACCTCTCGTTTGATTGCCTCGTTTTCCAATACGGGGTTTTGTTTTGTTTTTGCTTACAGGATGATTGAAAATTCTGAAATAACAACATACCTGCATGCAATAATGAGAGAATTAATAGCTTTAAATCTGAGCCCAATCTTTAAGGATTTCAATTATTTAATTATTGCTATTGTTATTTTTAGGTTATGATTTAAACTACCTGAAATACAAACCGACCTCTGCCCCATTTCTTACCAGCAGTTTTTATAGAGCACTATTTTACAATTCTGTCATAGAATATTCTATCAACTTTAACCAGCCCCTAATTCAAGCTGTAATAAATATTGGAAGAGAAACACAAAATATTTACAAATGCTTCTCACCCATAAGGTGAGGGAATTGAAATTAGGCTGGTTGTACAGTTTCTGAACAGCCAATTTTATAAAAAGATGTAAGTTTTGGTGAGCTGAAGCTCACTTCATCTGAGAAATATGTAGCATGTATATTATATTTTATTATCCCTCCAACTGCGCTTGACTCTGAAGATACTGGGATATAGTCAAGAATTTTTCAGGTAATAGTATGGCACTGGTTTCCCATTGTCTTCTTCCAGACTGTTTCTTTGACTCCCCAGTTTATCCTATAACCTTGTGTTTCCTGCTATTCTTCCATTCAAGTACTAGGCAGACCCAGCCCAGCTTAACTTTCAAGACCAGCTACATTTACCAGGCATCTGAATGGAGAAAGGAGAACAGACAGTTCGAAAGAAGGACAGTTGGAGAGAAAAGGAGGATACACAAACTATTTTAACTTTCTTGGCAGCTGCAACAAAAATTACAGCAAATACTGCAAAAAATGTACTCAGGCCTACAGGTATGTGAAATTACTTTTTCCAGTATCAGAAAAACTGATTTTTCAATGGTAATATTTTTCTGTCAAAAAATTATTTTCAAGAATACATACGCTAGTAATAACATTGAATTGATGATGTTATGTTTTTCAAATTTTATCTTAGAAATGTAAGGCTAGTCATGCGATCTATTGACTACAGACACCATAGATTTGAAGTCCCTGGATTGAAAGCAATTGCTAGAATCAGGAAAAATATAAACAACAAATCTAATTTGTCAAGTCTGTTGATAGATAAGGAAAAGAAAAAAACAGACTATTTTAAAGATCACAATATATGAAATTTTGAATCATTACTGTTGTAAAAACAGTTCAGTTAAAAAAAATACTCAGAAAGCTGAGACATATTTGATTTTAAGGCTGTGCCTACTAAACAGGACATAAAGGTAAAAAAAGAAAACATTCTTTCCTTTTGCCAGACATTTAGTAAAACTAAACCCAGGCAAGTGTTGATCAGGTACACAGAAATAGTGTCTTCTCAGTGCCATAGAATTTGTTATTACAGGAGGGTATAGTGTGTGATTCCAAGCTATTACTTCATTTCAGAAATGCGTGTATGCTAGAAATTAGTTATGATACACAATGGAATATTATTGTGCTTTATGCGAAAGATTGGTATATAGTGTGATTGATTTTTATATTTTTGGTTTCTATCCACTCTTATGAAAATAAGTAATGCTTAATTATTAAAAGGATTTCATGTCACTAGCAACCAGACGTGTTATACAATTCTTCATCTCTCCTTAAATGAAGAACATTCCCAGTTATTTTATCACAATTTATAACTTTTAATTTCTTACATTTTTATAGAGAAAATGTGTTAAAGGTAAAAGAAGAGAGAGCTGCCATGATGTCCTTTGATTATGCACGTTAAGAGCTATCCATCTCAAAGCATTCTTTCTGTAACAAATAAAAAAGTGAAAGGAAAACAAGTGGGTGTTACAAATGAATGACATAGGTGTCTCATAAAATTTTTTGAATAACGTAAGAACAACAATCTCAAATAGAAGCATTTTCTAAACATAGGCCCAAGATGGCGAACCTATGGCACACATGCCAGAGATGGCACACAGAGCGCTCTCTCTGGGCACATGAGCCTTCGCCCCAGTTCAGCTCTTCTGTGCATGCTTGCCTCCTGCCGGCCAGCCGGTCTTCAGTTCTCTTCCGCGCTTGCACAGGGTGCATGCATAGGAGTCCCATGCGCACATGGGGGCTGTGGCTCACATGTGGGAGTCGTGTGCATATGCAGGTGGGACGCATGCACAAAGGGCGTATGTGTGGGAACCGCGCATGTTGCATTTTGGGGGTGTGCATGTGCACATACACTTTGGGCACTTGGCATTGAAAAGGTTAGCCATCACTGACATAAGCCAAAGAAATATAGGGTTGAATGGGATTTCTATGGTTTTGTAATCCACCCTGCTTCCCAGAGCAGGAATCTTTCAATCACTCCAAACAAATGATTCCAACCTTTATTTGAAACTCCCAAAGCTGGAGCAATCACAGCTTCTGGAGGCAACTTGTCCCACTACTTAATAGCTCTCACAGTCAGGAAATTCATCTTTATAAAGTTTGGATCTCTCACAGTAAAATTCTATCCATTGGTTCTTCTTCTTCCCTCAGATTTATTTATGAAGAATAAATCTATACTCTCTCCCCTGCGATAACCTTTCAAGTATGGGAAGACTGCTATTATGTTTTTTTTAGGTTTCTTTAATTATATCAGTTCATTTAAGTATTCTACATAGAATTTAGTCTTTATGTCCATTGCTATCCTTGTTGTTCTATATGCTCTTTCCAGTTCCTCAACATCCTCCTTGTATTGTGGCAGCCAAAATGACACATTATTCCAGGTGCAGAGTGATCAATGCAGCATAGAGTAGAACTATCAATTCCCATAATCTTGACATTATATTGCATTCTAAGAAAGTCTCCCTAAAGTAGTGAATTGGCTTTTGATTAAACATTCATGAAATTGGCTATAGGTAGGGGAAGAAGAAAAATAATATTTGGGGTTGGAGGAGTTGGATATTAGATACATATAATTTTGCAAAATGGGAGATAATTGGCTAGGCAGTTACATTTCTTACAAAAATAAAAGCCAGGCTATATTAAAGAAGGAGTATATGAGATTCATAAGTTGTAAAAAAAAAGCAGTACAAAAAGACAAAGAAATTTGCTTAAAAAGATTTTGGATTATATAGTATGTGGGAAAATATAGAATGAGGAGTTTGAATAACAAAAGATGGTTTCCAAAATAACATAGTTTCCATGTGAACTAGATAAGGCAATGGCAGTCTATTGGAAAAAATCCAGGGTATGTGAGAAAATTGCTGAAGTTGCATGGTGCAGTAGTCAAGTTTTGCTAGAAAGTTTATATAAGTAGATCTTCTGAGCCATCACATACAACAATTGGCATTTTGCCTTTATTTTTCTGAAAAATCAAATCTAACCTAGTTACCTAAATTTTAAATTAGGAGATATGCTGGGGTGTGTGAATGAGTTGAGATATTTTTTAGAAACTGAACTCTGTATGTATTTTTGCTAAATGTCTGAGTCTCTAGATAAAAAGAACAAGTATATCTGGAAATAACCGTTGAAAATTATAGGGAGGAGATGTCAGGAAAAATATAATAATTCAACAATAATGTTTTTCTGTCTTGAAATTCATTTAATAAAGAAATGTTTTCATCCAACCCACTTGCTCCTGTTTAAACCTCTGAAAAGCATGAAAGAACCTAGCATGAAAACTACTCAAACAATTGAGAAATATGAAGTTGCAACATTCAAGAGTCATATCAGTTTACTTCTCCATTTTAAGAGCTCCTGTTACACATTTAAAAGTAGTGCTACAAGAAACAAGAATCAGGCTATCTTGGGGAAGAGTACAATACATGTCATATTCAGAACAGCTATGTTTTCTGAGGAATATTCGGCAATAACAACTGATCATAAAAATTCAAATCTTCAACATATTAATTCTTCTGCATGAAAAAAATCATACCACTCCTTGACTGAAGCAAAGTTATTTTTGTGCTATACTAGTCATGCTTAATCAAACAGAAACTATCCTCTTTGAATTCAATAGGCTCATACCAAGAAAAGAGAGAAGCACACATAAGCTTTGATCCTAAACTTGTTTTGTATAGGAAGTTCTTTCTTCTCTGATTCTTATTTGTTATTATCTATTCTCTGTTTTATAAAACTAAATCCTTCTGTGCATATTTAGCAACATTAACCCAAATTCTTGTATTGTGGCTCATCCATATAGTTCCATCAATATATACTGCCCCCAACCTTGAGAGAAAGAAAATATGGTACTATAAAACTAATGAAATGGTATGCCTGGGTACTTATTTATTTAAAAAAGAACAGTAACTGCTCAGCAGAAAAGAAAGGAGGCAAATAGTAACTAGAAATGGCCAAACTAACAAATCTTAATAAGCATTATTCCTGAGATTCAAATCAAGGATGCTCTGTAGGTAAGGCAAATATTAGATCTTTTGCACTAATAAGGAAGAGCTGCCATAATAGAATATGTAGCGTGTATTTTTCAAAAAAAAAGTAGAGAAAATATGGTGAAACAGCAGATAGCCTGTTGGATGGCAGGGGCTCACCTAGAAGAAAGAAAAATAAAGCAGACAAACCAAAAAGCAGAACTTGAATCAACAAATACTTGAAAGCAGAGCAGGAAAATGCACCATAAGGGCCCATGTAAAGGGGTAGGAGTGACCACAAGGTGATGTCTTCTATTGTTTAAGGTATGTTCATATGTATTTATATACATACATATATACCGTGTTTCTCCAACAATACGGCCTCCACCAATAGGAAGCCTCACCATGTTTTATTGGCATAAAATCAAATTAAGCCCCTCCCCCAAATTAAGGCCCATATTAAACATGCAAAATGGGGGGGAATGGCGGGGGGGGCTTGCATTTAGGAAGTACTTGCATGCCCGGATATGGTGCTGCCTACGTTGGTGGGGCACTTCATACCGGGAGACCTTCTGCCACCGTTGCTTTCCCTTCTCCCTTGCTGCCGTGGCGTTAGAGGAACGCTGCAGCGTTTGGCGCAACCACGTGCGGCCAGTCAGGGCTCCTCCCTGCAACCGGAGCCCTCAGGAGACACTTGGCTTTCCGTCGCCGTCTTCCAAGGGAAGGCGCTCGCCCAAGAAGATCTCTCCCTCTCTCTCTCTCTCTCAACTTCTGCGCTGCGGCTGAGGAGGAGGAGGCTGCAGCCGGTTCCTTTTGCTTGCTGAGAGGTAAGGAAGCTGCGGTTTTGCAGAGCAAGCGAAGTGCTGCTCGCCCGGGCGAGGTTTGGGAACGAGGGGCAGAGGAGGCATGCACCCACCTGCGTCTCGCTTTCCCGGCTCTGCCCAGCCCACATGGCTCTGGCGCAGCCCTGGCAGGATGAGCGGAGGGTCCGGCGGGGAGGTGCTTGCTGCCTTGGTGAGAGCTCTGCCGCCGGGAAGGAGGGCCTACCTGTCAGCTTAGCCTGGAGCGCCCAGCACAGCTGACAGGCGGGCCCTCCTTCCCGGCGGCAGAGCTCTCACCAAGGCAGCGAATGCCTCCCCGCCGGACCCTCCACTCATCCCGCCAGGGCCGCGCCAGAGCCGTGTGGGCTGGGCAAAGCCAGGAAAGCGAACCGTGGGTGGGTGCATGCCTCCTCCTGCCCCTCGTTCCCAAATCTCGCCCAGGCGAGCAGCGCTTCGCTTGCTCTGCAAAGCCGCGGCTTCCTCCCCTCTCAGCAAGCAGAAGAACTGGCTGCAGCCTTCTCAGCCACAGTGCAGACGTTGACCTTGCAGGGAGAGAGAGAGAGAGGGAGAGATCCTCTCGGGCGAGCGCCTTCCCTTGGAAGACGGCGACGGGAGCACCTGAAGCCAAGTGTCTCCTCAGGGCTCCAGTTGCAGGGAGGAGCCCTGACTGGCTGCGCCAAACGCCGTGGCGTTCCTCTAACGCTGCGGCAGCAAGGGAGAAGGGAAAGCAACAGTGGCAGAAGGTCTCCTGAACATCCAAGCTGTTGCCGCCCGCCCACCCAAGGATGCAAGGGGGGGAATTAAGTCACTCCCGAAAAGACGGCCTAGCCATTTTTTCGGGGGTCAAAAAAAAATAAGGCCCGACCTTATAATGTGAGAAACACGGTATCAAACAACAAAATGTTTCCCTAAGCAAATGCAAAATAATGAGGCATATTTCCTCTGTAATTCTGAACAAAGGAATTAGTATCACAAGGAAGATAGTTGAGGTATTTGCTATCCTCTGACTGCAAGGAGATGGTATAAATGATTGGAAAGGGATTTCTTAAAATTTATTTTACTACAGATTTAAAGAATACATGCAAAGTTTTAAAAATCCAAACGACACTTTTTTTTTTTGACAGAAATAGCAGATTTGTGGGAAATGTTCCTATTAATTATAATTATTTTCATATAATATTAATTCAATGTGAATGAAATTAAACCGTGGAATTTAGTACTGGTCTCAGTTCCACTTCTTTGTCATGGCCCCACATACATTTTAGAATGTAGCCTTAGCATACTGTTGTACTTAAAAGATAAAGTATGGCCTTTGTGCCCCCCCCCCCATTTCACCAAAATTACATACATCCTACTAAAGATGCCGAGGCAGCAGTTGTGATGTGATGCCAACTTTGGTTATGGAATTTTGTCATGGTCAGCCTTTTGTGCTCTAGCTAGAACAGGAAACAATGCTACTTCAGAGAAAAACCCCCGAAGAACAATTTATTAAGTTTTTCTTTCCTGTTTCTGGGTTTCATTCTTTATCCAGACATAAATTATATCGTGAACTTATCACAATTCTCGTTTATATTTATATTTTAATGTATCCTTTATAAGTTGTACATAAAGTTTGATAGTTCCATTTTGGACTGGAATACAATTTAAAAAATGGATCGTGATCAGATTTTTTCAAATTTTGAAGAGAACATTTCAAATTTTGGTTTCAATAGAAAGTGAATATATTTTGCACAAAGTCAGTTGTGGTAGTATGTCCCAAGTAAGGCAGTTTCTGCCTTGACAGTTAATTGTTGTCCTAACTATGCAAGAAATCATTCATTTTATGAAAGAATTTTGTGGAGGAAGGAGCCTCATTAAATGCTGAAATTCTTTTAACTCTCTTAGATTAGAAACGGTTAGTGTTTTCATCTATTTAGATTGCAGCAATTTTTAGAGAACTTTGAGATTTAATAATACATGTTTTAATTGCAATGAAGCTTGCATTATTGTAAAATGCTTCATGGGCATGCACTTGAAAGTGGTATAGAAACTGCATTTTATGCACAATGCAATAGCTGGAATATTCACTGGGATCTTAGTATAGAGATTAGATTATGTAACACCATGAGATTAATAGCTATGTAATTATCTATTTCTGGAGCAATTTTAGGAGTTGTTCATGTCCTTTAAAATCTATTATAGTTTGAGTATGAAATTTTTAAGCCTGTACTGTATGAATTATTTAAAAGATTCATTTTTCATTTTCAAATTTTAGACCATTAAGAAATTAATAGTCCTAAACTTTTGGCCCTTCCTGGAGAGGAACCAGTACTTTATAAAATAATATCTAAAGTTTTAGTACAATCAATTTTTTTTAATTTGTTGGAAAATGCTATCTACATTAGACTTTTAATTATAAAGACTATTTATATATTTTAACCTGATCCCTGGATAATTAATTTGCAATGCTAGGAGATTTTAATTATGATTTGATGTTGAAATTTTAATTATGATCTGATGTTGAAATAACATTTAACAATATTGTCTCCTAAAGTTTTATGGATTTTTCCCTCATAGTCCACCAAACTGTATCCTAAACAAGACCCGAAATTTGCTTCATTCACAAATTATTCATATCATTTGGGGAGAACTGTTCAGGGTCTCAATGTTGATATCATGAATTTAAAAGTTTAGATTCAAATTTGATACCATTGATACATCTGAGATATATTTTACATTAGTTCAATATATAAAACTCTTTTATGCTCTGAAACATAAACACATAAAAACAGTGGGCATTTCCATATTCAACATTTTCTCTGGATCAGTTTCCTTTGAAATAACATCCCTGGATTTCTCATAATTTGTCTTCTTCATATGCAGTGAGAGAAAGAGGGAGAAAAAGAGAGAGTGAGAAGATAGCAGAAGCCATGCTTTTAAATAAACGTTCTGATACAAGTTTTATGGATTTCCAAGGAGTACAAATTACATCCCAAAGATGCTTCCTCATCTTAAGCTATCTTTATATGTTTCTTCCATATGGTTATTTTAAGCTAGCTTTATATGTTTCTTCCATATGGTTATTTTCTCAAATGTACGAAGTTTTACTTAAATAAATAAATAACCTAGCTTTATGGTATTCCAGGAGACCATCCTGTTCTATCCCAGTCCTATAGTCAGTATCTTGAAATACTATTTAGAGTAAAATATATAAGAAAACAGTGACATTCTTGTGATCTGCTCTATGGATGCAAGATACGTTCTGTATTTTTATTTAAAGGACACTCTTTTTCTTTAAGTTTGGCAACTTCCCCAAAGCTTTGCTTCAAGGAAGAACATATGGTGACTTTCTCTGCAAATTGAAACCACTCTAATGTAGCTCCTTTTTATAGAAAGAGATAGCACTACAGAGCCAAACAGAAACAAAAAAGAACTAAAAATTACACATTCATGAGATAGAAAATTATTGTTCCCTCTCTCTGCATATTTGAAGAGAAAAACACATATTTATTCAGGATTCAGTGGATTTCTGTCTTAAATCATGAATTAAATCATATTGCTTTTCTTGATAAAGATGCTCTCAAGAGTTACAGGAGAGGATTCATTTGTTTTGATTCCAACTGTAGTTGGTAGAAAATGCTAAAATGTGTCTAAAAAGAAAAACTTGCATTATCCTGTAAACATAGAGTATTATCTAAGAAAGTTAATAGAACAATGATTGGGCTAAGTTGCTTGAATCTTGTGGTAAAGAGCTGAGATTCAACACAGGACCGTAATCATTTCAGTTTGAATCTAATCTATGATTGCATTTTGTGGAAAATTAATTCTGATTGTCAGAGATAAAATCAGAATAACTGTAATTGAGTATCCTTGTATTGTGTGTGTTTTTCTTTAACTGAAAAACTGAGTTTGCATTTGTTTCATAGCACCAAGCCCTCATTCCAGATCCTCATTTTTCAAATTTCAGTATTTTTTTTCTGAATATCAAGGGGAGAGCAATGTTAGTTTATAGTAAGCAAAGTTAGAAAGAATCTGGTAGCACATTTTGAAATTATTAATTTTATTTAAGATGTAAGCGTTTCAACTTATGAAAGCTTATCCCTCAAATAGAATTGCTAGTCTCAAAATGTGCTTTTGTTAAACTTCTACATTTTTGTTTCCTCACAGAGAGCTCTTTTGAGGAACTGCAAAATAGAGTTTTCTCATATTCCTCACCACTGAAAACGTTTTAATTCACAACAGTAGTATGCTAGGCTAACATCTCAATCTGTTGCACAACAGTATTCATAATGGAAAACAAAGTCTAGGAAGTTTAAAAATATAAAAGGGGAACAAACAGCACATTGTCATAAATGAGAACAGACTGACATAAAAGGAAACACTCAAATATTACCATATTAACAGGAACAAATTGATCATCACCATCATGGTCACCACTATCACTCGATAATTATAGTAAATCTGCTGCATATTCAGGAATGCTTCTGTTGAGATCTGCTCTCAGATAAGTGAAGGTGACATATTTAGTAATCCAAACATAGTTGGTTTTTCAATTACCTCAATATAGCTCAATAAACATTTTGCAATTCAACAGCAACATCTAATTTTTAGAACAGTAACTGGGAATTTGTAATATTACAGATCTTGCTGTACTACAAGTACCTCTTACCATGCTGGCTGGAATTCCTAGAAATTTGTAAGTTCACTTTGAGCTAAGAAAGTAATATATACATCAGTATCAGTGGGAGGGATGTATCCAGAATACAGATGATGATGATCTTTCAAGTAGGGTAAAATGTTAGCCATGCTTTAACTATGGTGTAAAATTCTTGCCAAGTGTCATTTCAACAAATACTGTACATTTTAAAAAGCACATGTGATTTTTGTGCTGATGGGTAGAAGATAATTATAGTAGTCTTTTCTGTTTGGAGATAAAAATCGTGCTAGATGGGACATCCCACTTACAAGCTATGTTTTGCTTATTTAACCCACCCCAATCCGAACAAAAGCTGGGGTGGTACAATTAGGTCATTTGCACTATGATGACCAAGGAGATCAATTTGTTTGCAGATATCATATTTGATGCCTGCCAAAATCTCTGTCCAAATAATTATACTGTTATTTTAAAAAATAGAAAGTTGATTATGCAAAGCTAATTTCATAAACTCACAGATTCTATCGCCCTGTATTGTTATTCTACTAAGCTTCTCATTCAGGGGAAAGAGAATATATTTCTTTAAATAAAACATACATTGTGTATATAAAATAAATGTGCAAAGGAGGTAGTTCTGGTCAGCTTTTTAGGAAGAAGCCACCTCTGGAAGGGAAGTAATAATTTCTCCTCAGCCAAAGATGGGATTCTCTGTTTTATTTTTAATCAAGGGTGTATGCAAGCAATAGTAATTTAATAAAATAGAAACAAAATCACATGTCTATGGAGGGAAAGTCTACTCCCAAAACTATGGGTCAGCAGGAAAGGATAGTTTTTGTCTAGCATTTATAATCACCAAAGTTAGCAAGAATGAGGGGCACAGAAATGTGCTATTGTAAATAGTTCTTCTATTTGGATCCAATGGCTAGTATGTCAGGCAACTTCAAACAAATGTAAGGAATTGTGTACATAACAATGGCACTAGTTCCCTCTGAAAAATGACCATACAATAAGATATACACACCTCACTTCAGTTTACAACTCTGAAAGTTGGGATGATAAGAGAGCAATCCAACTTCGATAAAGGGTGATCAAATACCCAAGATGAAACTTGTAAGAATTGTCCTGCAAGAGATAAGGAGATGTGTCGCTTCTGGTGGTGCAGACAATCTGACCTGTTCTCCTTCTGAGTCATCAAATAACCCCTCCCACGGCCTTGGACCGTTAAATAATCCTGCTGCATGTGCCCCTCTCGGAGGCAGCAGAAGCTGGTCAAAGAAGCGGGAGAAGGAAGAATAGCAGTTGTGAGCAAAGGGGATGGAAGAGCCAAAGGGTAAGAGAAAAAAGAGAGATTGTTCTGAATAAGCAGCAAAAGCAGACTCCCCCTCCTGCTTTCTTTCAACCCAGAGGAAGAACTGGGGAGGGGAGGGAGCGAGAAACTCTTGGAGGAATTTGTGGCCGCTGAAAACAGCTGTAATGTTAGCCTTGAAACAGACAAAAGTTGAAGAACTCATGAATATTCATGTGAATGTGTATAGTCCTTCAGTTTTGCCATTCAAGAAGGAACTGAATTCATTCTCCTGGCTTCCGACTGTATTTCCAGTTCACTAACTAGAACAAAAGTCCTTGTTTAATGAGGACTTTTGTGTGGGTTGATTCTGAGATGATGGATTTGCTGCTAAGGAGACTTATTATAGCCAGTGGAACAAGCATGGATACCTGCTTTAAGTTTGGATCACATGTAAAGGGTATAGTGAAAGTATATGTTTGTGTTTGAGAGTGTACGTGTGACATCTATCGAAATTGGGAGAACTATTCTGCTTAAAAATCCTTGTTAATTATCTTTGGAGCATGTAAGATGACTGCAAAGAACTGTTTGTCATGCCATCTTGTTATCTTGGATTGACATGTTATAATGGACATATATATGAACATGGGCTGATAAGAAAAGGAGGGAGAAGTATGGTTCTATTTGGGATCTGTTTCTTTCATGTTTAAACCTGCGATTTTCTGAATATTGGCTACCTTTGATTTTTGTATTATGTTTTGCTTTTAATAATGGTACATGAAAGAAATTGTGCCTAAGAACATGCTTTTATATATTTAGTGTGAATGTTTTCTTGTAGCTTTCCGCTCTGTGTCACTGTACCCAAAAGCAAACCATTGTATTGTGACCAAGCATAAGTTGGTGTTGGAGCACATGCTTGTATGCTGAGGTCTCAGGTGTAGTCTTTGTCCCTTGAGAAAATCAAGATAATTTCTGCCTGATATCCTAGACCTAGATTGCTGCTATTATTCTTCATAAATAAGAAAACTTCATCATTATGTGATATAAAAGTACCATGTGTCATATAAATAAAAGAGCGGTATAAGGAAGATATTAAAAAGTCCCAAGATATTTCTATCTAAAGTTCTGGTTGGGAAAAGTAATATTCCTTGCAGAAAATGAGATGCTGGTATAAAACATTGCCACTGTTAAAACATGAATTAAGTTGTTGGGCATCTATGAAAAGCAGGAATTTGTCCCAGGCAGCAAATTGTATGATGGCATTCTGCTTTGATAGGCATAGGGGAGTTTCAATAGAGACCTTAAATGGCTGGGATGCAAAGATTCTCCACAACTTGCATGGTTGTTTACAGCATTATTCATCAAGTCATGATTGGATCAAGATTATCTAGGCATATCAGTGGCGGGAAAGGGTATGTTAATAGCATCAAAAGGGCAGGGGTGATTGACTTGATAGAAGCCTTTATAAGCATACAATTATGGAGTGCACATTTTAATGCCTAGTCATGCCCCATCATTTTGATGCTGTTGCACCCTATAGATGTTAATGGGGTGACATATCTCAGATATGTTACTAGATTGTTTGTTGTTGCAAGTACATCTATTTCTTGTAAAAAAAAAAAAAGCTGCTTTTTGTGGTATCCCAGTTTATAGACTTCTAGTTCCCCTTTAGGCAGAAAATGCAAAAAAAGAAGAAAGAAACCTCCAAGTTTTCTGTAGGCAAATAGTTGCCTGTGAAACATATTGCCACATTACTCCTACCTTTAAAAGCATATACTCTGGTCTTTAAGATGAATGGACTTCAACTCCCAAAATTCTAAGAGTTGAGGTCTATATATCTCAAATTTACAAAGATTGAGAAACATTGCTCAGCATGACTACCTCAGTGGAAAATATGAATTCAAAGGGAAAGAATGTTAATATATTTAAGATGTCAATATATCATCAATTAAATCAACTATTTCTTTAAATCAGCTGCCCACGAACTGATACCCTCTCAGAGGTGTCAAACTGGCGACCCGTGAGCCAGATGCGTCACACGCAAGCCACGTTCAACCCAACTCCACAAAGGGAAAAAAATGTCACAATACATCATGTGATGACAATGTGATGTGGCGAGTGACATCCATGCCAGGTGTATTGGGTTCATTTCTAGCCAGTCAATGGCTATATCTCTGGGATTCTGAGCTAAAATCTCAACAGGTCTGAAAGATAATATGCTAATGAAGGCTATTCTGTAGTTGGAGAAAATTCAGAAATTATGTGAAATCACCTTTATAGATTAACCCAGGACAGTGTTGCTCAAATGTAAGATAAGAACAGAGTAGTATCCTCTCAGGTGTGCTCTTCAGCACTGATATTTGAATACCACATTATTATGAGGTTAATACTATATAATGTAGTAAGACCTAGCCAACTTTGACTGATTTCAATATGCCAAACAGAAATAGTACTTGGAAGGGAAATCATTAGGAAACACCAGGGTTGTAGACTACAATGGAAAGTTGAAAAAATATCCTGGAAAAAGGCAGAATCAAACACATTGTACCAAGTTTGTCTCAAATGAGAATTTACTTGTTTATATGTGCTTGTGACTAATACAGATTTAAATTGTAGCCTCTGTCCCTGAATTTGTCTTTTTCCTTTTAAAGCTCTTTGAATATGATGGCAATCACTCTCATGTTAGATTATTTTAGAGGTCACATGATTCTGTTTTGGATTAAAATAACCTTTCTCCTTTCTTTTTCCTTTTTCTTTCTTTCCAACCTGAGCTACTAATATTCAAACACATTTCATCTGTCTGTCTAATCTAATTTGTACACTTTCCACCTCACCCAAGTGATTCTCAATGGTGGCTATTTACAAATAAGTATAAACTATATATGTCAGATGGAAGGCTTTTAGATAACCATCCATTTCACTGCACTTTTAACATTTAGTAAGCCACCTTTGCTGCATTTGTGGTTCCCCTGTTTATTCTACTGAGTACAATCCTCCCAGTGTTATTTTAAGAATTGTTTTTCTAAGGTTGCTATATATTATATTAAAAGTTATTGATATATATATATATATATATATATATATATATATATATATATATATA
>BLBF01000053.1:11401216-11424768 GCA_015471245.1 Laticauda colubrina
ATATATATATATATATATATATATATATATATATATATATATATATATATATATATATGGTTGCTATATATTATATTAAAAGTTATTATATGGATGATGAAATAATGTAAAAGCCAGTGAAAGCCAGTGAAAGCTTGGTAGATGATATAAATTAGTTGCTCTGCTTGTTTTTTCTTCAGCTGGATTGGAAACTTTACTTATCATAATTGTCCATACAATACCAAGTAACAGTCCATAACAGTAATGGACTGGCATCCTGACAGGATAGTATTTATACCTTACTACCAATAGTAGTTATACCTTAAGAACAAAACAGTGTATCAATGGATTAAAGTTGTGAAATTGAAAAAAAGGAATGGCTTGTTTAAATAATGTTTTGTTTAAATAACAAGCACACTATTGCATTATTATACAGTAGAAAGGGAATGTGACAATATATTCATTATAAGGCTGCTGTCTGCTTATTGTCATGGAGTACAGGGGTCCCCAACTACCGGGCCCCAGACCGGTACCGGTCCGTGGATCATTTTGTACTGGGCCGCAAAAAATGAATAATCGTGATTAAAATATATATAAAAATATGTTTTTAGTAAAGAAATAGTAAAGAAGCCCTTTACTATTGGGGAAGAATTGATTTTGCTGGTCCTTGAAAAAGTGTTTCTGCGTGAAACTGGTTCCTGGTACAAAAAAGGTTGGGGACCACTGATGTAGTACATCTGTTGCCCAGTTTATGTATTAAACTACTAGGAAGTGGAGGGTTATTGTCTTCCTGGCCAGTGTTTGAAATTGAAAGACCAGTTTTTAAAACAATACATTCAGACTTGAATCCTGACAGATGGCCTGGAAAACATACCAGTGTGATATCTACAGTTTATCTAGAATTGGATTCTTTTTGTATATAATGTACTGTACACATGGTAATTTATGAATAAACATAAAAGCTGAATAACTGGTTTGATTTATCTGTCTTCTATTACTTTTTGTTAGATACTGAGATATGAACAGCCAAAGAACAGAGTGGGAGGGCCTATGAACTGCCAGGAGCAAAGCAAGAGGACAAAGGATAGACACAGTTTGCTTAAAGTGGCATGGCCATGTTATGTCTATGAAAGGGCCTGTAATGTCATGAGTCCATCACCCTTGTATGTTATCTGACCATAATTCATACAGCTCTACTATACAATATATACTATTGTTTATCCCAGACTTGTGAAGAATTACAGAGTTTAATTTTTATGTGAAATAAAATTATGGGGAACATTGCAGTTCTGTGCAATAATACTTCAGGAAGCTTGGCTTTGTTTTTTGTTTTTGTTTGGCCATTCTTAAAATCCCCTTGGCTTGGAATTAGCCAAGGTGGCTATTTGATTTCCTAGCTTGGCAAGTTGGATCTCTGCTAGTTTTCTTTGTAAATGTACCAGGCAATTGGCAGGAAGTGTTCTATCTATGCTCATTTACTGAAAGTATATGCTGATATATTCCATGCCTGCTATAATCTTATTCATTAGTCAGAGAAAAGATATAAAAGTCATTCAGCTGAACAATATGTAACCTGGCAAAATACCTTTATCTTGTTGTTTCTCACTGTTCTTGGGTAGTTCCTGACTGACTCATTGATCCAGCTGTTACTCAATCAGCCCTACTTATCTCAGCACTAAGTACTAGTTAGACCAATGTTTTGGGATTTTATTTCCTAGTCAAATTGCATGCTTCGCTATTTCCTTAATTATCCTACACTATTTGGAATTACCTTTGTGGGAGGAAGTTAACTTGGATTTCTTTGCAGATTTCTTTTAAGGGTTGTGTGGGTAACTACACTGATTGTAGTTACCCAGGTAGACCTGAGATGAATGGGAACAAGCTAAATGGCCTCCTCCCTGGCAGCCAAGTACCTCTTAGTCTGGATTTCTTCCTCTACATGAAAGGGAATTGGTAGCAAACTATGTATTGTTTTAAGTCTGCACTTCTGACCTATCTTGCAAGGATCTTGGATAGCAAACGAAGAGGTATTGCATCTTTAGTTACATGAACAGTCTCTTGTATTGCAATTAAAGATATCCAATAATAAATAATATGTCATTTGACATTTTTCCTGGGATTTTTTTCAAGCTGGTTTTTACCAGAATATTTGGGAGATAGCATTTATTTCAGGTATTAATTAAGAGTGTTGTATTTCTGGTTGGTTTTCTTTTATAAATTTTATGCTTCATTGCATGTATGTGGCTGATGTATTTCTAGTAAGCATAAAACTTTCTCATGGAGAAAAGACAACTGAATTCCAAAAGCTAAATGCTTGGCAAAGTACTTCCTTAATTATTTTTATCTGTCTACAAATATATTATACAGTAACACATAGAGTATTTTTATAGAATAATATGCTAGCCAAGTCAAACAACAGTCAGATTATCTACATCAGATCCTTAAAAATAACTGGGACTGATTGGAACCTGGAACATGCTGAAAATGTATTGATGCTTATTGCATCTATTATATGAGGAAGGCACATTATTGATAATGTTCCTCGTCCTGCTAGTGGACAGAAGGGACTCAAAGTACTCCTACTTTGGTCACTTTCTAGTTGGACTATTGCAGTGTATTCTACATGAGGTTGCCCTTGAGAATTCTAGAAACTTTCATTGGTGCAAAATGCAACGGTGTGAGCATTTATGTGTGCTTTGGTGAACACACATTATATCTCTGCTTCAGGAACTGTACTGGTTTTTTTCCAGGTCCAATTCAAGGTACTGGTGTTCATCTTTAAAGCCCTTCATAGCATATGACTGAATTATCTGAGGGACTGCCTCTCTCTGATTTCATCTGCCCATTTCACAAATCTAGCAAAGATGGCATGTTATGAATGCCAGGGAGCTACATTTGGTGGGTCCTAGGCAGCAGACCTTTTCTGTTGTTGCCTATGCTGTGGAATCTTCTCGCCCAAGGTAAGGTTAGCCTCGTCTCTTTTGAGTTTCTGAAGATGCCTTAAGACCTGATTATGCCAGTAGGCCTATGTCCAGAGGGAAAGTGAACCAGTGAGATAGCTCCATTATTATTAACATCCTTTTACCTGTTGTTTGTTGTTCTGTTTTTCAAGTCTTTTTTATGGTTCTCATAATTTTCATGATTGGTTTTAGGTATTTTTGGACTGTTTAGCTTTGCTATATGCTGTCCACAGTAACTTTGGTGAGATGGGGGAGTATATAAATTGAATAAATAAACACATACGCTTTCTTTTATCTTGTTAACTTCAACATAAAGGAACATGCAGTGAAGAAATATATCACAGATTACCACTTAGTAGAAATAGCTCTGAAAGTCTTCAAAAAGAAACTCGGATGTTGTGAGGTTTCTAAAACTACAAACATCAGCAATGGTATTCTTATGACATTATAGAAATGGAAGTTGGACTTTTAAAAAGTAGAATAGAAAGAGTATGCTGCTTTTGAAATTTGGTGTTAGAGAAACTTCCTGAGAATATCATAGACAGCTAACAAATGGATCAACAAACAAATCAAGTCAGAATTCACACTAGAGGCACAAATAACCTGGTTCAAATTATTCCTCTTTGGACAAATGATTTAAAGATTTGTCTATGCATTTGTAAGAGCCAACACTGATTTCATGGCAAATAATCAGTCAATAATCAATCCTGTGAACATCATATACGTGAATAGGTCAGTACTTTGTGACCATCGTAGAGGAGCATGGAGATAATCTTAAATATATTCTGTAACAGCCATAGTTGAAAACATCAGCTTAGCTCTGAAAGATAAGAGATGACAAGGAAGAAACTCAAGCTTACCCTGCCTTGTTTGTATAAGTAGAAAGAAGAAAGAATCATGACAGGCTTTGAAGATTCCATTATTTCACCTTAAAACAATAAAGTAGAATTCCAGTAGTTTTTGTTTTGTATGTTCCCAGACTTGGTTTTCCTCAAAGGGCTGACAGAATCTCCTCTACCAGAAGTCCTCCGAGTCTTCACAGTTGTCCCACCTTCTCCTTTTAGCTTGATAATTCATGCTGCCACTACCTGTCTCCTAAGAGGTATTTTATTTGGCACCCCTCCTAAGTCTGGTATGTAAAATGCATGTACAGAACTGCACTTGTTGTATGTGTCAGCAGGCAACTTCTTCAAAGCAAAAATATCCAAAAGTCCAATAGTCTAGAGAACAAGATGATGGCATGGCAAGGGATACAAAGAGAGCCCTTTTATTAGAAGTTTCCATGAAGGGATTGGAAAAAGAATTGCCAGTATTACTGTCAGCCCTATAAAGTAGACCAAACTAAGAAACCAATGCCATGCAGGCCTAAAGCTACTTAAACAATAGTTGTAACAAAATCTGAATGTGCTTCCCTTCCTCCCTCTTTTATCTTCATATGATTTAAGGGGAAGGCCTGATTGAAGCATTTTCGTAAACCATTTTCTTGCCTTGGAGTCAAGGCTCATTTATCTGTTTGTTGCCTTAGTAACAAATATTCCCTCTGTCCTTCAAGGCCATCCTCTATGCTCACTGCAGTTACAGTTCACCAAAAGATTCTATACAAGACTTTATATCTTATGAGTACAGTTTGAAGAATATATAAAAGCTATGTCTACATCCAATTCTGACTTGTATAGAGAGTGAGATACAATTAGAGTTAGCTCAGTACAGCAAACAGAAACAAAAACTTAGTACAAAATCCCAGGCTGACATTTTATCTATTTCTACGAAAACAGCAATTACTTAAAGTTATATATTTCTGTGCTATAATTCCCTGAACTTCTCTACATCTTGGGAACTCCACATAGTTTCTCAAAATTATTATATATAGAGAAAACTGTGTTCTTCATCAATCTCTCAACATGGATTTCTGAAATTTTATGTAAGTTTCTAGGGAGACTGGGAAACAAATGAAAGAAAATACAGACATAAACAAAAGATAGTGAGTCAGTTGTCAGCTTATCTCAGTGGCAACTTAGCCCAAATAGATAGAGATCTGGGAAGAATAATTTCAAATTGTTTAGAGAGTCTGACTTAATTAATTGAATATAAATAAGGCTGGAAATTCTTATAATAACTTCCAAGATTCATTATTTACCTCTGATTATGTTATAGTTGTTATAGTTATTGAAACCTGTGTAGTTCTTGCTCCCTTGACACAACACTTTGTTTTTAAGCAACTGCACAGGTAGTCCTTGACTTACTTTAATGACCATTTAAAGTTAGGATAGACTTGAAAAAGTTACTTATGACTTATCCTCAGAGTTATGACTTCCTCACCAGCCCTGTGGTCTTGTAATTCCATTTCGGTGCTTGGGAACTGGCTTGCATTTAGGATCAGTTGCAGCATCCTGTAGTTTCATGATCAGATTTTGTGACTTTTTTGTCATTTTCCAGCAAAAAAATGCCCATTGGATAAGCTAGATTTGGACTTTTCACCATTTGCTTTATTTAATGACTTACATGATTCATGTAACTTCCTTAATGGTGGTGACTTCCTTAAGGACTATTATAAAAACAGTCATAAAATAGAGTGCAGTCACATGGTGACCTGACTTACAACCAACATTTCAGACTCAATTGTAGTAAGTTGAGGACTACCTGTGTCTTTTTTTATATCCAGCAGAAGGAGGGGCTGCGTTCAATCAGATTCCGAGGCTATGGAGGATAGATAGTTCTCATTTGTTGGGATGTGGAATATATATCTGAAATTAGTTGTTGGTTAGCAAGCTGGCTTCATTCATAATAACTTATCTTCTTGAAGTCATCTAATAGCCATTCTCTCTTTCACTTACCTGGTTAATTAAATTATAAAGGATGTTATCTGTCTAGAGCAAGGATTAGGGATATGACAAAACAACTGCTTAATTTATTCAGTTCATAACAGTTATTATTTTCTGCTAATGTAAGTGGGGCCAAATGATACCACAAAGAACATCTGTAAATATATTGCTGCAAACTTTGCAAATTTAAGAAGGAAGCTCATGACCTTAAAAACTCAAGTGATGTAGTCATCTATATTTCCAGTCTATAAAAAATATTGGAAATGGAAATAGACAACATAAATGATGCTGACTATTTGGATACCATTGAGAGATTTGTTCATTGGAAATAAATTCTGGGATACCCTAATGGGATAAAAATGAGTTGCACTTAACAAGGATTAATAATAAACATTTCTGGCTGTCCTTGACTATATGCTAGTTTTCAAAATATGAGAAATAAATGAGATTAGCTTAAGCTGTTAGAATAGAAAGGCAAATACATTTTAAAATGTATCTTAATGGGATGATTCCTGTCTGAGAATAGAACAATTGAAAGATGCTATTTGTTAAAAAGAAACAAAAGCAATAGAAAGAGAAGATGAATTGCAATGTATATTTTTTAAAAAAACCAATTCCACTCAGAAATTCTAAAGAATGAATTGGCAAGATCTACTGTGTTTAAATAACTATAAAAGCAAATAGAGGCAGTAAGTTTTTTGGCAAATAAGAGTTGCTCTCTCAGCCAAGAGATGATGTGGATAATGCCTTCCAAAAGCAAACTGCATATCTTTCAAAGAGGCATAAAATCATAGTGATGAATGAAGAAAGAGTTTAATTTCTCTAACATTTACTGAGAGGCAAGTTCTGCTAAGCAGGGGCCTTCTAGGAAATTCCTGATTTGTCTCACTGACAAGTTTTCATATCTGAGGAGTGAAGAAAGCTACATAAGGGTCAGGTATTTTTATTTGATACGAAGTAATAGGCAAGATTAAGTTGAGGACATAAAAGTAGCAGAAAGCCTTGACACACTCAAATAGGAGGTTCCCTTCCTAAAGATGTTCGGTGCAGTGCTATTCAGCGTATATCAAACATGCTTGTTGTTTTAGCAGGGAATGAAAGCATGTACAATGGCACAGTTTACAGTTCTGGAAGGAAGTGATTCTGTGTAATTGAGAAGAGAACTACAGTATCAGATTATGGCTGCTAGGTAAATTCAGATGACCACCATAATTCCAATCACATGCTGATGTCCATCTGAATTTTTGCTACTTAAATGTAACAGCATCTCAAATTGAGAAGTTTACTTGATTGCATAGATATTATGGATTTCTCAAAACTTTGGGAAAAACTGGCCATAAATTTACAAATACAGAATCTAGCAGAAAAACAGGGTGCCACCTTCCTAGTTCAGACAATAGCATTTTCAAGTGCATGGAGCTGAATACGCATGCAATATTTGTATTCATAATGGGCAAAAGTGCATTGGATCTGGGTGTGCACCTTGCATAGCGCTTGCTGGTTTCTTCAAAGGGCTGTGCCTGTTGCCTCCTTAACTACTTTCTGAACTGAAATGCATTTTTTTCTGAGCTTATGTGACTACTATGTAAGCCCAGGAAAAGTCTTGCCACCTTAAAGAGTTCCCAATAGGTACAGTGAAATAGCTCATGCCTACTTGTCCAAATTCAGTTCCGAACATACCACTAATGCAGGGCTGTCAAACTCACAGCCCGCAGGCCGGATGCATTATGCGCTGGCCATGCCCATGTCCGGTTTAGAGAAAGGGGGGGGGGGAGTTCTGATATATCATGTGATGCTGCCATGACGATGTGAGTTTGACACCCTTGCTCTAATGTTTAACAAGTCTCTTTGTGGAAGCTTGTGATATCGTCAGGATAACCAGTGTGTGGCTGGTTGATGCAGATGACCCAAAGTCTGGGGATCAATTGATGCAACATAATTAAATTCTTATTGGGAGGATAAAAAGTTATGTCATTATTGTTTGTGCTCAGGATTGCAGAAAAGAAAATATTAACAGTATTTATCTTTTACATACCATAGATCTGGGTGAAAATATTTTTTAATTATAAAAATAATTTGAAATTCTATGATTGTTTACATTTGCTTTACCAACATTACCCTTTCATTTAAAACTGGTCTTTTCAGAAATAAACTCTTTCAAATGTTTTTTAAACTTAACCCAATTTAACATCATGTGCTAATTTGATTATTTTCCAGTCTATTTACTGATTCTAATCTCCTGTCTAAGCTCCCTTTGCAGGTTTTCTGGCAGCTAACATAACCTAAAAGCTTCTAAATTAAAATATAGTATTGTATATTGAAATTCCAATTCTGTAATATTAATAAAAATCAACACATTGTTAAAGGACATTATATAGAGATGGTTGGAGAAGATTGCATGAATGGAACAGAGTGAACTGAGATCACCATCTAGTGCAGACATGCTGATTATTTCCAACCTTTTGTACTCTAGGTTCAACAGCTGCAGCTGATTATAGCAAATCCCATTTTCTCACCAGACATAAATGCAATTACATAAGCTTGCTACGTAGGCAGCATCTTAATCTCCCTCATGCCCCTATTAAGTAAAAGGATGTTTGGTCAGAATATGCGTGCCTGATTTAGAAATAGCATTCCTATCTTAAAGAAGACCAACAGCACTTTTTTTAAGAAATCAATTAAAAAGAATTCTTATTATGCATGGCTTATTTAAAAAAAAAGTAAAAAAATGTTAATGGGCCTTTAAATCCTGCATGAAGCTCAGAAAAAAGGTAAATTAATTGATCTAGGAAAACTCAGAAATGACTTTTGCACCAATGTTTAGGTTAATTTGGCTGAAGGAAACAACAGTTCTTTACTAAAGCTAGCGTGTCAAGAAGGCCAATCTTCATGCTAAATGGATTACAGTACTTATAGCAATTTTAAAGTACCAAGCATGCTGTGTCAAGGTATGATGCTCATTCTTTTGCAAACATGTTAAAATAATTGAAATAGAGGGGAGGGATATTTTCCCTTCATAGTGTGCCATGGTCCTGACCTTTCTTGGGGAGTGATCGTATTTCTGTTAAATATATTTTGAATATAATGTGGCTTTCAGAAACTCTCCCAAGATTATTGTATTCTCCATTTGCTTTACTTGATTTCTAGCTAATATTACTATCTTGGAAGACTATCTCATCTGGCAGTTTTGTTTGTTTGATTGATTATTTCCTCTGTCAATATGATCATAGCAACAAAAGCAATTTTAGGAAAAAGATTTCTAAAAGGGAAAAACTGGTGTGAAACTATGCAAACTTCCCATATGAACAACTTTATGATTTACTGCCAAGGATTAAAAATAGATTGATCTAGGAAAAATGGTAGGAGAAAGAGTATAGAATAATGACTCAGATAATAATTTCAGGTGAAGTTTTTTTCCACTGATGTGGGAAGAGTTACGTGTTAGGGCTCTCATTCCTGTGATAATGCTTGGTTTAATATCCATAGGTACCTTGAGTACACTGTTGTGGGGAATCTTGGAATGAGACCCGTATATGAGAAATGAAATTAAAAGGGTGAAGCACTTTCAAGATGGGGGGGGCAAGGAGGCATATTCACTCTCCCAGACTCCAACATGAGAGGATAGAAGACGAAAACAATCATTGTTTGGATTTAGATTGCCTTGTTTCCAGTAGCTGCAGTAGATAATGTAGTAAGCAGAAGACAATAGTTATAAAACTGAAAAAAATGTGCTGTCTCCTTCTGCACACTCACAATCCAATAAAATGGAGATGTTGCATACTACCTGCTATATTGCATAACATGTTTCAAATATTTCTAAAATGTGGGTGTTCAGGGGTGCCTGGGCTCTCTGCAACTTTTAATTCTAACCTACAAGCAAGGCAGGAGGTTTGGAAAAAGCTGACATGCAGCCCTGTGTTTCACTGAAAATGAGAACATGAGCTGGCTATTATTATTCAGCTCTGGAACATTGCTGAAG
Source organism: Laticauda colubrina (assembly GCA_015471245.1). Taxonomy (NCBI): domain Eukaryota; kingdom Metazoa; phylum Chordata; class Lepidosauria; order Squamata; family Elapidae; genus Laticauda; species Laticauda colubrina. Next base: position 11,410,957 of record BLBF01000053.1, read on the forward strand.
GCAAGGATTTCATGGATTCTGTTTTGGGGATTGGCTGCACGCATGAATCAGCTTGGAATCCTTACAAATACTAAAGGCTAGGTCCCACTGGCCGAAGGATGCAAAACGTATGCAAAAAGGACACAGCGGATGAGCAAAATTTCGGGGGTGCTCCATCCGTTGTCATCCGCTCCAAAAAGTGGCAAAAATTTGCATAAACAGAACGGAAAAGAACGGACGTGTATAGTATGTAGTGGGGATGTTAAGCAGATGTTCATAGGAAGCCTAGCAGATGTATATCAGATGCAAAACGTTCACTGTGCATTCTTTCTATTTCCATGCTACTAACGCTGTGTAGACGTTCTGTGTACCTTTTGTTTCCTCCCTCTTTCCGTTTTCAGCTGCAGCGGATGTCAGTTGCGAGGATGCCCAGAGGATGCAGAGAGGATACAGCGGATGTTTAACGGATGATAAACGAACATAGAACGTTTGTTGCTCGTATGTCATGGATTTACATCGTACACAGCAGAAAGTTCATCCGTTCACAAAGTTTTGTGCAGCTCAAAACTTCTTGAGCGGATGAAATCTCACTGGACGGATGCTCAAAGGATAGAGCGTATGAAACACGTATGCAATGAGTACACAACGAATGCATAGCGTTTTCCAATGTTTTTTAACATTTTACATCCTCTTTGCATCCGTTGGTGCAGTGGGATAGGGGCTTAAGTTGTTACCTTATTGGTCTAGAGTGGTAAAGTCCAAAAAAGGGAGTCCTGTGAGCTTTCTACCATTATAATGAAATCAGAGAATTCTGCTGGATGGTTCAAAACACCCCATTCTGACAGGTTGTACATGCTGTGTGGGTGATTGTCAGGCTCACCATAGAACAGTCGAGAACGTATTGAAATCTGATCATTTTTGTTTGCATTTTATTTAAACATAGAAACTTCCACAGCATACTATCCTGAAACAAAATGCTGAGGAAGAACTACCCTAATATACAACTAGAGCAAGCTGATATATGGCTGGTTTATGATTTTTCAGAGAAGCAACACAATGAGATAAAATTTGTGAAGATGTAACAGCCAGGAAAGAATCTAAATATTATTCTCAATTTAAAAAATAATGGTCTTCAGAAGATAAGTACATTTTAGGCCACCCATGATTTTTTTGCAGTGTTTAGGTCATTAAAGCAATTTGGGATATAGGCTGGTACACTAGAGTGTGCATGACTTTCTGTCATGTAATATAGTATCGGATTATATTTTTGTTCCATTTCAACATCTGAAAGAACAGCAAGCATATTCAGGTATTGAATTTTACAGTATAATAAACCCTAGGTAAATTTTAGATACAGATTTGAATAGACAAAATTTGCATCCATTCAGCAGTATAAAAATAACACACTTGTCCATTATTTGAACAGTCTGGATAGTGGTTGCTGCTTCCCCTGAAAGGATTATGTTTCTGGGCACACTTTATGTTTCAATTCCAGATGGAAGAAAGGGAGATCAGACAGATGGATTAGAATAATGGGTTGGCAGTTATAGACTCAAGGAAGATTTGAGTTAACAGGCAATACTTATCCCCTCAATAGTCCATTAAATTAAGATTCTTTTGTTGCTACAAGTGGACAAATACTTCTTTATTGTATTGTTATCATTCACAGTACATATCAATATCCTGCGTTATTTATCTCTTCGGTGCTTATCTCCTCCCCTAAATCAGTGATGAAGGCAGTAGCACAGGGGTGTCAAACTCATGTTGTCACGGTATTGTCACATGACTATTGGGACTTTTTTCCCCCTTCGTTAAACCAGGTATAGGCATGACCAGCACGTGACACATCCTGCCCACAGTCCAAGAGTTTGACAGCCCTGCAAATAACTTTTGAAAAATGTTATCAGCAAAACTACATGACTTGTCCATGTAGTCACCAAGAGGTATAAACATTCACAAATCATTGAAAATTGTGGTTTCCAGTGCAAGCCTGACCATTTATTCATTCATACTTGTGAAAGGTAGCTTAATATAGATTATTCCAGAGGTTGGTCAGTCCCTAGTTCATCCACCAGATTGGCCAAAGCAGCATTGATCCTGTAATTATTCTTAAAATTACTTGTAATAAATCCAAATTATCTGCTTCTTCCAGAACTGTTTGCAGTTGAGAACTCTTTGTCTTTTTATCCAATGATGTTAAATTAGAGGATGACCTTAATAACCTATTTCTGAGGGATCCAGTATGGGCTACTAAAGAAGAGGTCTAACAATTGCCTCCTTTAAATAAGGAGTCATTGTAGGACAAATCTTCAGGATATTAATGAACATGTCTCCAACAAAGACAAGTTGAACAAGAATTCAGAGGACAAATAGTGGAGCACACCTTTAGTAACCAGTGTATGTCCATGGGATTTCCCAACTGAAATCAATTAGTCTAACTATAGTAGAAGCATTACTAGATGCCCTATAGCTGACTCTATATCATCACTTTGAAGCTTTGAAGTTTCTGTACAGTGGTAAGGTTTTGGAGGACTTACTTGAGGAAGAGGTTGCTGAGTCATCAAAGACAAATGAATTTTATACCTACTATTTTAGACATTTTAACTGTTAATTAATCTTAACAGATTAATGGGTTTCTACCGGTTCTGTCCATCTCTGTAGAACCGGTAGCTCTGAAGAGCAGCAGACATAGAGCCGGTTCTATGTCTGCTAATGTTTTTGCCCACCCGCCCACCTGGGCTCTTACCTGATCTTTATTTCCTGATTTTTCAACTTCAGCTGCCCACGAGGCACAACTGCAGTTAAAAAAGCAGGAAAAGAGGGCTGTTTCAAAGGCTGCGTCTCTGCACCTGCATGCTGATGATTGCTAATGTTGATTTATGATTATTGACAGGCACAACGCTCACAGCATGGCAGGGAAGCTCGTAAATCCTGAACCAATAGTTAACCCTTTCATATCCCACCCCTGTCTCCAAGGTTCCTTCCAACTCTTATTATTCTTTTTTTTAATTGGTTTTTAAAACAAACATAAACAAACAAAACATAAAAACATCAAGCCATCTTCCATATATGTGTGCCGGTTGGTTGTAAACCAACTCTATTATTCTGTTATTCTGAATCCTGGGAAATATCATTTGGTTCTAATTTTCAAAATCACAATTGTCCAGAATTCCTTGAAATTCAAAACTGTCTATAAATTTAATCAAGTAATAGTAGTTTCACCATAGTTGCAAATGTTGCTCAAAATTGGTAAGCTTGTGGTCTCTCAAAATGTCATCAGTCCAACTGCTGTATATGCACAACGTGAATGAAGCTTTATATAAAGATTCCTTTAAAAAGAAGGAAAATCTTCCAACTTCATGGTTTGGCAACATGTTCCCAAGATCTGTTTTACTTTCTACTTTTGATCTGCTATGTTGGGGCATTCTTTGCACAGCTGTATAACAACTTTCATATGCTGCCCTACAACGCACACTTGTCCTAATTTTTAATTCCTTCTTTTTAAAAAACAAAACAAAACCCAGATTCCCTTGTTCCTTATTACTTGGAATAAAATATCTGCAAGATGAAAGATCATGGTAATGGCAAACTTTAGGAGACCTCACTTCTAAGCCTCAGGAGACAAATACATAGAAAAGATATAGGTGAGGGGGCATTCCTGCCAATGTGTAGCCATTCAAAGGAGTTGCACATAAAAGTATACAAGGCGAACTGGACTTCAACACCAGACTGTTAGAAGCTGAAAATTGTGGAGCAGCAGAGCTCAGACAGAATTCAAATTTATGGTGGGATAAATAGAAATCTGGCTCTCCAGAAATGGTTAGCAGCTGATACAGGTAATCCTCAACTTATAAACACAATTGATCCCAACATTTCTGTTGCCAGAAAATTTATTTTACTTTATTTTATTGAGTTTTGTCCCATTTTGTGACCTTTCTTGCCACAGTTGTTAAGTGAATCACTGCAGCTGATAAATTAGTAACCTGGTTGTTTAGTGAATCTGGCTTTCCTATTAACTTTACCCATCAGAAAGTCACAAAAGGTAATCACATGAACTTGGGACACAGCAGCGGTCATAAATATGAACCAGTTGCCAAACATCTGAATTATGGTCACATGACCATGGGGATGCTGGAATAGTCCTAACTGTGAAAAATAGTCATAAGTCATTTTTAATGCTGTTGTAACTTGGAATGGTCACTAAACAAACTGTTGTAAGTCAAAAACTACCTGCACTTGCCAATGGGCAAACTGGCATGCAGGTATGCCACTGGTATCTGAAACCACCATTTGACTTTGTGGAATAATGTAATCCATTTGAATATAAATGTTATGTTTTAAGCAATTATTTAGCAATCATTAGTAACAAATAGTACATGAGATAGTTTCTGTATTGTATCTGTGGTTACGTTTGAAGAGGAAGTTGGTTAGGTAAAACTAAATCAATCTCTGGTTTGACATTTAGCAATTACATTTAGCAGGTATAATTTAGTGACTTGAGTAAATTTTAAAATGTTGCCATTTTAAAATTTGTTTGTAACCAATTACATTTACACCTTTTATTTCCTTGTTGCTTCCTTATAAGTATGGCCTATTTCCTGTGTGTCAGGATGTTGCCCATGGAATGTGGCTCAACATGTCCATGTGTGCTTGACCTGGCTTTGCAAACCTTGTAACAAAGTGTTTAGAGACTGAAGAACTCCAATGTCCTGCCTCAGGAGGCAAAATGAACCTCATCTTGAGATGGGAGGGGAAAAAAGTTCAAATTGCCAATGGGATGGAACCAGACTTCCCTCTTTTTATCTATTAGCTTGCAATAAATTGTTCCAATGGTCTATTTTCTATGAAGATGGTACTCTTGTTCAGAAAAAAATACTTACAGATATTGACATTGGTGGATTGTTTGAAATTGTTATTATTAACTGATACTTTTGGTTTGGAATTTATTTATTCAGGAAACTTATATAGCTATCCACCTCACTGAATGTGACTTTGAGTGGCATATAACTAACAACAGTTAAAACAATATTTTAATGTATTGTTTTACCTTATTTTATTTATTAAATTTATTTGCCAACTATCTCTTTCTGAAGTGACTCTGGGTAGTTTATAGCATTAAAAGTGTTTAAATCATAAAAGATAAATATTTCTAAAACAATTAAAAAAAACCTTTTATGAAAATATAGTTGCCATTAATACAACTAAAAATAAATACAAATATGAAAACCAACATTGCAGGAGAATGACAGCATATAAATACAGGACACCATCTCACAATTTGGCCTACCAAATTGTAAGCACATTCCAGAAGGCTAACAGGGTTGGGACCAACCTCATCTTGGGGAGAATGATGTTCCAGAGGGCAGGAGCCATAGCAAAAAACAAAGAAACAAACAAAACCTCATTTCTTTAGTAGCATCAACATCACATAGAATTCCTTAACAGGTGGGACCTGCAACATGTTCCTCTTGCTGGACCTGAAGAGATAGGTAGATGCAGTCCTTCAAGCCTGGGGAAACATAGACTGTAAAAGTTAGCACTTATAACTATCCATGCAGACACACAGAGTTATATGCTATTATATTAAACAGAATTATATGGGCCACACCAAACTAGATTTTTCTGTACATGTAATCCTGATGTTTCCTCAGTTGTAAGTAGTGGCTACCATATAACTTCATTTATTTATAATATGTTTTTCCCAAACTTCCTATACATTATCAAAGAAGGCTTTGGAGAGTTTTGTACCATTTCTTTTGTATTGAGTATCTAATAAATTAAGGATTTCCCCATTAATTTAGGAGAAGGGTTACAAATAATATTACCTTAGTTTGTTTGCATATAATATAATGCTCAGCAGGGGCAACAAGAAAGGAAGTAGGTGAAGGGTCAAAGAAGAAAGTAGTATATGGTTGCCTCATTGTATGAATTAGACTCAGTCATAGGCTGTGTAAGGGAGGAGCAATTTCTAATTTTATTCAGGCTGAGAGGTAACCTTTGAATGATATGGTGGAGCAATGCTTTAAAACGGACTGGGTCTAAGTGAAAAACTTGGTTGTTAATATAATTAATGTTATAACTACAATATATTAAGTACAACCCTCTACACTTAATTATTTTCGTGTTCTTTTAGTTATGTGTCAGAATGTTGCCATCTGTTAGAAATGCTCTGAAGCTGTATTTAAACTTTGAGGAGCATAGGCTGTGTACTATTGCTCTGGGGTTAAGTTAAAAGCTTCAGAGAGAGCCTTTTAAATCGAGGAAATTGAATCAGAAAAACCAAATGGTACCCATTCATATATGCTGAGGGAATTCTAAGTATATCAGAAAACAAGAAAAAATGGATAGGTTTGCTTCAGTTTATAGGTGATATTTGAAGACTGGAAGCTAAAACTCCAGGAGCAAAGAAATGAACAGGATATATTTAGATAAAAAAACTACAAAATAAAGGGACAAATAAACAATGGATTTTAACAATAAAGACAATTTGTATTTCCCATGAACTAACTAAAACCAATTGAAAGATTTTTGGAAGAGGTTTGTATGATCTGTGCAAAAAAGAAACTTTATTGTATTGTTGGTAAAGATTCAGTCACATCTAAGTGTCACAGAGTGAGACAGAGATCAGAAATCTCAGATGAGAAAAGATTTCAATAATCTGTCGAGGAGAGAGATTTCCTGGATATAGAATGGAACTTTCTCCAAGGGGAAAGAGAAAAGTTTTTGTTATGTTTGCAAGGGAGACTTGTCACAGAAGAGAGAGAAGTGGAGTGAAACATCAGACCAAAGCTGTATACCTGTTTGTGGGATATATAATAATATTAATGGATAAGGAAAAACAAAATGGTCCCTCTGTCTTTTGGCTGATTATACATAAATCCTACATGACTGGTCCATGATACAAATCCTTCAGTCTCAGATGAATAATTCATACTGAGTGAGAATAGTAAATTTGCCAGGATTCTCATCAGGCAAGGAGGCAGATTAGGCATAGGAAGACTGTTGCTGCAGCATTGGTTTTCGACAGATCTTAGGCTGGGACAGATACAAAAAATTCCACTGCTGAATTAGCTAGTTCATTTTTAGGCTAACTGATCCATTTGAATCATATGGCATAAACCATAGCCAGCAGGGTTGCAAGAATATCAATAGCTTTTTTTAAACTTCAGAGTCAAAGTATAAGTTCACCTCCTGCAATGTTGGAAAAAGGAGTACATGAATGTTGCTACCAGACTTCATGCAAATATCTGTTGTCTAAAAACTCCACTCTTCATTCAGTAATGAAGTACATTTAAAAATTCACATGGCTAGGTAAATTTTATTTTAAAGTGTTTGTTTTATTTTATAGCATTTCTTGCAGAGAAGGAAGAAGTTGTATGTATCCTGCGTCAACAGCAGTTGAGGCCTCTATATATGTTGCTCTATGTAGTTTAAAACCTTGGTTGTTTTTTCTTCCTCCCATCTTTCCAAATCAGTGTCTTTTCTCATGGTCATGGGAGGGAGGTACAACTGAGATATGTTATATACAGTTCTGTCTCAACTGAGAATCTTGGTTCCTACCATGCCAGTTTCAGTTCTTTAATAACCCAGAAATAGAAACCAGGACTAAAGCCCATGTCACACTGCCCAACGGATGCAAAAAGGACACAACGGACGAGCAAAATGTTCCATCCATTGTTATCCGCTCTCAAAAGGGGCAAAAATTTGCATAACCGAAGCGGATAACACGGACGCGGGGAGGACGCAGGGCGGATGCAGAGCGGATGCGAAACAGAAGCCTAGCGGATGGAAGCAGATGGGAGCGGATGGCGCAACCGCTGGGCTTCCAGGGGGCCTCAGCGAAGCGGACGCGGAACGGAAAGAGCGGATGCAGAGCGGACACCGAACGGATGAAGCGGATGCACAGCGGATGCACAGCGGAAACCTAATGGATGCCTGGCATTAATCGCGCATGCGGGGAGGATGCATTGCGTCAGCCCCGCGGATATAACGGAAGCAGCTCGGAAGCAGGTCACCATTCAGAGGAAAGACCTGCTGCCAGACACATCGACTGCCTTGCCTGCCCTGCCTGCATGTCTGCCTGCCAGCCTTGCTGCCAGCCTTCCTGCAAGCCTTGCTGCCAGCCGGTCTGCCTGCCAGCCTTTCTGCCTGCTTTCCTGCCAGCCTTGGTTCATGTCTGCCTGCCAGCCTTGGTTCATGTCTGCCTGCCAGCCTTGGTGCCTGCCTGCCTGCCAGCCTTCCTGCCAGCCTTGGTGCCTGCCTCCCTGTCAGCCTTGGTGCCTGCCTTGCTGCCAGCCTTGGTGCCTGCTTGCCTGCCTGCCAGCCTCCCTGCCAGCCTTGGTGCCTGCTTTGGTGCCAGCCTCCCTGCCAGCCTTCCTGCCAGCCTTGGTTCCTGCCAGCCTCCCTGCTAGCCAGCAACCCCACAACCATGCGGAAGCACAGCAAGCCTCAGCCATCTGCTGCCAGCCCTGGCAAGAGGGACAGGGCTACCATCCCGCCCCCTGGCCCTCACTCTGGTTCTGCTGGGGCTTCTGCAGCACGGGCTCACTCTTCTGGGATTGGGGCTTCTGCTGCTTCTGCTTCTGGAGGAGCTGATGACAAGCACTCCAGCATCAGCCACCTCCACAGCACCTGCACCCTTCACCCCTGAGACTCAGCGACCAAGAGGAGTGCCAGAGACTCTTTTTTGTTTTATAGCTTGTTGTTAAGAAAGTCTATTTATGATTCACACACTTGCTTCATTTCTTTTTTTTAATAAAGTCTTGCTGGAAATTTTTAGAAATGGTTTAAGCCTTTGCATGCTTGTGGGATGGGTTGAGATAGCTGTGGGATGGGTTGAGATAGCTGTGGGATGGGCAGGGATACCTGTGGGATGGGTAATAGCTGTGGGATAGATAAACCTCCAGTGCAAGCATAGTGGGACTGTATGGTCCACCCTCCCAGGTGCCACACCTACGGCCCTTTATTATCAATAATAATGTAATAATTATCCACACATGTCAACATAAACACAACTCTTTATTAAACGCCCTGTTCATTGTAGGCCAACCAAACATACATGGCCCAATCTCATCCGTGTGATGAGACAGGCTGAGGGAATCATCCATTAAGCATCTACCATCCTGTCTTGCCACTCCACTGCTCCAGCTGGGGAGTTTCACCATTGTCTCAGGAGGTTGCGCTGCTTCTTCGCTTCATGTGAGGCTCTGTTGGGACCTTGCACATCCTCAGTGTTGATCAGGTTTCGCCCTTGCCTCCATTCCCCAGGCTCCATGTCCCCATTGCCTTGTTGGAGGTCCACAAGCCTGTTCTGCAAGACTGGGTAGTGGGTGCGCATGAGATTGTGCAGGATGCAGCAAGTTTCCATGATCCTCCTCACGGTCTCTGGGCAATGCTGCATGGTGGTGAGAAGTACCTGGAACCTGTTGGCCAGGATGCCAAAGCGTTCTCCACCACCCGCCTTGCCCTGGACAGTCTGTAGTTGAAGATCCTCTCTTCACGGGTGAGGAGTCTGGAAGTGTAGGGCTTCATGAGGTAGGTTGTGAGGGAGAAGGCGTCATCCCCCACGATGAAGTAGGGCACATGTTGTGTGTCGTTGGGCAGGGGTTCTGGATCTGGGAAGCCCACGATGAGGTTGCGTTCCAGCTCCTCCTTGAGGTGACTGGCGTTGTATACCTGGGCATCTGAAGATGAGCCGTTGCCTGAAGCATCGATGTACATGAACTTGTAGTCAGCATCGACCATGGCGAAGAGGATGATGCTGAAGAAGCCCTTGGAGTTGAAATAAGTGGACCCCGAGTTGGCTGGAGCTTTGCAGGCCACGTGCTTGCCATCTATGGCTCCAACGGTGTGTGGTAAGTTCCACTTCTGATACCACTGCTCTGCAACTTTCTTCCAGCCTTCTTCAGTGGAGGGGTACTGGAGGAGCTCCTCCTTGTATTCTTCGATGATGGCCTGCACCACTTCTCTGACCACAATGCTGATGGTGTTGGATGGCACCCTCCAGCCGTACTGCATGCTCCTGTAGGTGGTCCCTGAGGCCAGGTGGCACAGAGTGAGTGCCACCTTGAGCCCAGGTTCCAGGCTGGGCCGGAGGCTGGTGTTTGCCTTGGTCAACCTGGGTGTCAGGCGCTGCACAACTTTGTCAAACATGGCTGGAGGCATCCTCATGAAGTTGGAATGCCTGAGTGTCTTCGTTCCTGAGCTCCACCATCAGCTTGTTGTACAGTCCGTCCTCTGCTCTTCTGGCAATCCATCTTCGGATCCAGACTCTTTTTGGGTGGCTCCTTTTCTTCTCGCAGTAGAGTTCACAGAGCCTGCAGATGGCTTTGCACTGTTGCAGAACGATGGTGGCTGCCGAAAGGACTTTGTTGCAATCCACGGTGGACATGACTGGATGCTGTGGAAGAGGAAGAGGCAGATGAAGGCTGCAGAGGTCTGCACCGCTGGGCTGTTGTTCTGAAAGTGAGATGCAGGCGAGTTGCTCCCCCTTTTTATAGGCAGTGTAGGTTTTCCGCTAGGCATCCTCTAGGCATCCTCTAGGCATCCTCTAGACATCCTTAATATCCGAGATAGGTCCCCTCTGCGAACGTTTTTTCCATTTTAAATGCTTTGTTTCCGTTCTGCATCCGCTAGGTATCCGTTCTACATCCGTTCCGCTTCCTCCCTGCGTCCGGGCGGATGCGAGTTGCGCGGATGCGTAGCGGATGCGTAGCGGATATAGCGGATGCAGAACGGATGCATAGCGGATGCGAAGCAGATGCAGAACGGACGAACTGGATACATTTTCCGCGTAAAAGTTTTAGGCAGCCCAAAACTTTTGGAGCGGATGAAACGTCAATAAACGGATGCTGGATGGATAGAGAGGAAGCAAAACGGAGGCAGTGAGTACATCGTGTTTTCGAACAGATGGCAAGGTTTTTTGTCCGTTTTACATCCTCTTTGCATCCGTTGGTTCAGTGTGACATGGGCTTTAGCTGGAGAACAAGGGCTTCTTTAATAAGGGCTATAGGTAGTTTATATATGCTGTTAATGTAAATAAATTAATAACAGAAAATCTCAGGCCATGTTACAAAGAATAAATAGATGGGATGGTTTGTAGGTTTACACAACCATAAAAAAGCAGACCACATTAAAGCAACAGTTAACACCACTTAGCAGTGGTGAATTTAATGGAGTTATATTACGTGGGTTAACCACTTGATTTTCATAAGTGGATTACTTATTTCACAAAACAGAGAAGACAGAAAGTTTTGAAAGGGTCAGGATCTCTGAAGGCTATTTCAAGGCTGCTGGCATTGTGTTTTGTATAAGAACGACTTAAATGATGCATCTGGAAGTCACTATTTTGCCTCTCTTCAGAATAGGCATTAACACAGTGGGAGTGTCTCCAGATGGAAGGAATGTGCTTGGTACTGATGTGGTGAATGGGCGCATTGTCAGGCTGAATTACCCTGGCTCAAAGAATTCTTGTCTGTAAACCCCTCCCCCCATGACATTTTGCCAGAAATAAGCTATCAACTTACTGCCAACACAAATAAAAGCTGGGAATCCTTGGTAAGCACAAAGCTTCTGTGTGCTCATTTCCGGCCCATGTGAACCCTTCTGAGAAAGGATAGATGGATGGTTCAGATCCTGGTTATTCCTTCACACAGCTTAAAATGACAGATCTTCCACACTTTTAACATGGAAAATCAACAAGAGATCATTTCTAATAAAGTTTGAATTCTTTATCAATGACATCTGCTCTTCATATATATTTAAAAGTTGACATTTATGGCTTTTCATGAGAGCAAGAAAATGAATATTTTATTCATTTTACATTTGACCTTTTAGACACCACTTCTCCAACATGGGTCCAGCCCTACAAAATGAAAACAAAATGAAAGCTTTTATGTAATCCAAAGCAAATTGTCTCGTACTCTGTAAAAAAAAAAGAGGGGGAGGGGGCTTTAACATCATGGAGAAAAAGAAGTCAATGCATGAATACTCTGTGGTGGGATCATGGGCTACAGACCTAAACATTTCCAACTGGGGTTCATCCTTATGACAATATCTTAAAGCTTCAGATGATCTTGAAAGAGATTGTTGTATTCTCTGTATTTTTAATAAATTTTAAAATACTTAATATTTTCTCCAACAAAATGCAACAGAATCTCAAACTTAATAAAAGCAAACAGGCAGTCCTCAAAATTGCTTTTAAAAGCAGGACTGAATATTCTCAATGTAACATTTTTGTAGGAGCAAATCCAGAATTTATATTTCCAATATTTATGTGTGATGGTGATCAGCATTTTAATTTTAAGGCTATAAGAATCTTTTTATACTTGAAAAGCACTCTTATGTTTGCTGCATTGATATGAGTAGTATTCAAGTCTTAGTGACTATATTGATAGATTATTTTCCCCGTAGGATGAGCCGTTCTCAACCTGGTTTTCAAATTATCCAGCAGTGAACCTCATCCCTGCTGTAATTGCTATAATTGAGTTCATCCACTTTGTTGCTAAATCTTTCTTCCTTTTCTCCTTTCTCATCATTACAGATTTCTCCTGAGACATAGAATAGAGCAGAGCAGAGCAGAACAGAATATTATTCCGGTGACTGATCAATAAAAATACAGTCAATAACATGAATAACACAAAACTATTGTATTGTGTGGTTGAACTATTATCAACCATACTCTGATTTCTTTTGAGATCGTACTAATCTTTTGCTTTTTACTAAAGATTTTCAGAGGGTCACTTTTTGACATATTGTGTCCAACATACAATATTTAGGCCTGGACATTTTACGTCTCAAGTAAAAATTCGGAGTCAATATTCTTTTTATTCTGTTTCTACAATGTTCAGCTTTTGCTTCCAAGAGTGTCATGGAGAAAACACAATTTTCTCCAATTGCCTGCACCATTCTTATCTTTGTAGATATAGACATCCAGCATCTGAATAACTTTTCCAAGATCTTAATGGTGATTTATCAAAAGCTTTTTTGTGGGGCTTATTTTTTTTTGATAAAGTTTTATTGAGTTTTAACAAAACAAATAAAACATCTTATTTGAGTACAGCATAGTTCTGGGTTATCATATTTCCATACAGACATAATTTTATATGCATATTCATCTTATACATTCAACTTCATATCTTATTACTCTTTTTCCAACTTCTCACAATTTTTCCCTTTACTTCTCTTGATTTTCTTTTATGATTATCTCATTTTCTTCTTCTTTAATTGTATTTCTTTTACCTAAATTTCGATATTTTTTTATTCATTATACTTATACTTTCGTCTGTCTTGTTTACAATTCCATTATGTTCTCTTGCAACATTCTTAAAAAGCAAAATTCCCTCTATGATTGCCAATTGGAGTGCAATACCTTTAAGTCTTATTGTTATTATCATATGAAATTTCATTAAACATTAAATTTGAGCATTCTAAAATTATAACATTCAAATTTCTAATATCTATTTTATATCATGTAAATCTCATCATTCAGACTTTGGTACTTCCCCTTAAAAATGTAAAAAGAAAAATTCTAAAAACATAGCAAAAACTATATATATATATATATATGTATGTATGTATGTATGTATGTATGTATATATATATATATATATATATATATATATATATATATATATATGTTTTCTTAGGCTTTCGCGGGTACTTACATGTGTGCTGTTCAGCTTCCTTCGGGTATTATCCCATGATCTCACAACCAATGGCTGTGAGTCCCGGACCCACATCCATACAGAAGCCTGATGATGGCAGATGAGATTCTGCTGAAACGTTCCTACAACTTTAAAAGCACTACAATGATGTGGGATAATACCCGAAGGA
>BLBF01000053.1:11429651-11457333 GCA_015471245.1 Laticauda colubrina
CTCCTCCTCCTCCTCCTCCTCCTCCTCCTCCTCCTCCTCCTCCTCCTATCACAAAATACAAAAACTTGCAAATTAAAATAGAATGACTGTGGTAGAAGAAAGCAAAGATAATTCCAATGGTAACAGGTGCTTTGGGTTCAATCCCAAAACATCTGGAGTACTACTTGAACACCTTCAACCACCATCAGTCTGTTGCAGAAGACACCTTTACTTGGTACAACTTACATCCTGTAATAATACCTTTCACACCATCATACAACAACTTCTGCCTATCCCAGGTCCTTGGGAAGACTCGATAAAAATGCCAATCCAGTCTGATTGTTCAGCCAACCACAACGATAAATAAAAAAATGTATACATAAACATAAAATTTGTATGTGTACCATAAATTGTTTGGAGGTGGGAGGTGGGAAACAAATATTTTACAGTAGCAATAAAATATGAGTGCCTATTTTCTGGTACTAAAAAAGGCCAGAATCAGTCACAGTCAGCCCAAATCCTAAAATATTATCTCAGTTAAAGAAGTTAAAGAAACAAGCTTACAATATGCCACACTGCTTAAAATAAAGAGGCTTGGAAAGACAGCTGTGGAAGGAAAACATGGGCAACTTTATTTTTTGAACTGTATTAATTGATTTTAAGAACAAATGACAGAAACATTTCATATTCTTAAAACAATTAGTTAATTAGTTAAAAACAATTAGATAAAACAAACTCCAGGAAATTATTTACTCTAGCAAAACATGTGTTAATATTCTATAAATCAAAATTATTTTCTTCTCTACTGATGAGGTTCAATGGAGGTAGACAGAAGATTTAAAATTCCCCATCTAAATGAAGGAGGTCAAACCATAATCCTTATCCCGTTGGATTTCTACATTCATTAACCATGATTAAATAGTATTTCATTCCTCATTTTAAAATATTCATTAAGTGGCTATTGTCATTACAGTTTGTTTTTATATTAACTTTGGTACATTAATGTTCTTTGATCTCTAACCTAAAACTTGGGAGTCTGAATTCTGTTTTCTTATCTTTACTAGAATTTCTAACACAAAAGCAGTTGTTATATTCTATTGTACAAGATCTTGAACTTTGATATTTTGAGCTTTAGTGATGTCAGAAAAGTTGGCATCAAAATGGGAAAGGGAAATAATTTTCTCCACCTTTAAGCTAAAACAGCTAAAAACATTGAAATGTGTGTATATATTAACATGAAATTAACCTGGGAACAGTAAAGTGGCAACTTCATGAAAGTAACAAATGTCTAAATATGGCTCAAAAACATTGCATTTATGGAATAAACATCAGTTGCTAAACAACATTTTGACAAAATTCCAACCGTTTCAAACTGCTGGCAACAGTATAGTGAAGTCTAAGCCAGGAAAAGGGCCAGAAATAATTTGTTTTGGAATTTTAGATCTCCAGCTGCATTGATCCCGGAATAGATATGCAGAAATCCAAAATAAAGCAGAGGCAGAGGGGATTGTGCAGCTGTGATTGTCCCTCTGTTAAGTGGTGAGTGACAGTAAATGCCTGTAGTGCTAGACTTCAGAAACAATGGAATTGGTTTTGCCAGTGTTTTTCAACCTTGTTAACTTTTAGATGTGTGGACTTCAACTCCCAGAATTCCCCAGTGTGCTGACTGAGGAATCCTGAGAATCAAAGTCTCCATACTTGAAAATTGGTAAGTTTGAGAAACACTGTTTTAGACCCTCTCATCCTTTGTATAGCACAGCCCAATTAGACTTAACTCTAAATTGAGAGTTAATAATAAAAAATATATGTGGAAATGATGTTCCTGTGTGGGACATGTTGCAACATTCTGAATTGTATTGCTTCTAATCCTAGTTTTTCTTCTGTTGTAATTGCAGGTATCATGCTAAGAAAATATTGTCACCTGAAATACATTGTTATTGGATTATTCTTGGTGGTGGCTCTTCTTACTATAATCACTGTGTCTATCACACAGAATTTATTTCCTACCAGGAACTGTAAAGTAAGTTATAGAATATTTCCCTGCCGAACTGCTGTGCTTCTAATCCATTAGATACAAATGAGGAGCCCACATAAAGACTAAAGTCAGATGTGTGTTAATGCATTCAATATTGCATGCTTCTTTTTGTTGGAAGCTTCAGGCAACAGTAATAACTCCCTTTCTCTTCCAATAGAATCCTGGAAGGATTGTCCACAACATAAAGAATGCTCTAATTTTTAAGTCCAATATATCTTATCCCCTGCTCACAAGTAAGAAGTAGCTTTCCTTAGTTGTACCACTTTACATTCCATTTTGTTCTGGCAATTTCCAGTTTCCCTTTTATTCTAGCAATTTCCAAAACAACTTCATGGTATATAAAATCTGCTAGTAGGTACAATTTAATGGTGGAACTAGTTACTAAGTTGGATGGTGAACTTTTCTACATTGAAGGTCTTCTCACCAAGAAAATTACTGTATAGTAATTTGTCAGGAAAATTTGTCCAGAATACAGGGTTGGGTTCAATAATGTAAATGTCCCCCTGAAAATATGATTCTGTTTCTAAGAGAAATCTGCTATATGACACTGTTCGCGAAAGTACATTCTATCACCTTCTCCCAGTACAGTACCCTGAAATTGAAAAAGCAAATGTGTGAGTTTTTCTCTCCTGCAGTATGGGATTGTGTTGGATGCCGGTTCTTCCCACACAAGTGTGTATGTATATGAATGGCCAGCTGAGAAAGAAAATAATACAGGAATGGTCCATCAGATTTACGTATGTGAAGCAGAAGGTAAGAAATGGGAAAATTGATATTTTATAATAAATTAACTATCTCCATGAAATTTGATGAAATTGTGAATGAGGAAAACAAATGCTGCCGAGGAACAATCAGACAAGAGAGACAAGAGCCTCCAAGGATTTAACAGACAAAGAAATTTAGGAAGGATCTTTTTTACATTGTGGTGACCAAAATTGAATACAGTATTCCAATTGACCATGTAGTTAAAAAATGATGGCAGGAAATTTGTAACTTCAGAATTGCAAGTTTCTATTAATATAGTCTTAAAATAAAGTGGAATTTGTTCATCTAGTCATGTTTTCTGTCTAGTTTACCTGGGAGGGAATGTGTTTATGAAGGGGAGATGGTATGATGGACTACACCACAGGTGTCAAAACTCAAAATCGTGACTTTTTTTCCCCTTTGTTAAACCTGGGGTGGGCTTGGCCAGTGTATGATACATCCGGACCGGAGGCCACAATTTTGACACCCCCAGACAACACTGAAGGGTAGGATGGCAGGAGCAGATTCCAAAGAATGGGAAGACAAGAGAATGCACACCCCAGACCTGAATTAACAATAGAATAGAACAGAATAACAGAGTTGGAAGGGACCTTGGAGGTCTTCTAGTCCAACTCCCTACCTAGGCAGGAAACCTTACACCACTTCAGACAAATGGTTATCCAACATCTTTTTTAAAACTTCCAGTGTTGGAGCATTCACAACTTCTGGAGGCAAGTTGTTCCATTGATTAATTGTTTTAACTGTCAGGAAATTTATCCGTACTTCTAAGTTGCTTCTCTCCTTGATTAGTTTCCACCCATTGCTTCTTGTCCTGTCCTCTGGTGCTTTGGACAACAGCTTGACTCCCTCTTCTTTGTGGCAGCCCCTGAGATATTGGAACACTGCTGTCATGTCTCCCCTAGTCCTTCTTTTCATTAGACTAGACATACCAAGTTCCTACAACTGTTCTTCATACATTTTAGCCTCCAGTCCCCTAATCATCTTTGTTGCTCTTCTCTGCACTCTTTCTGGAGGCTCAACATCTTTTTTACATCACGGCGACCAAAACTGAATGCAGTATTCCAAGTGTGGCCTTAACGAGGCATTATAAAGTGGTATTAACACTTCACATGATCTTGATTCTGTCCCTCTGTTTATGCAGCCTAGAACTGTACTGGCTTTTTTGGCAGCTGCTGCACGCTGTTGGCTCATATTTAAATGGTTGTCCACTAGGACTCCAAGATCCCTCTCACAGTTACTACCATTGAACAAGGTACCACATATGCTGTACCTGTGCATTTGTTTTTTCTTGCCTAAATGGAGAACCTTACTTTTTTCACCATTGATTTTCATTTTGTTAGATAGCACCCAATGTTCAAGTCTGTCAAGATCCTTCTGTATCTTTAGCTTATCTTCTGGAGTGTTGGCTATTCCTGCCAGCTTGGTGTCATCTGCAAATTTGATGAGTTCCCATCCTTGTCCGAGTCATTGATGAAGAGCTGAAGAGTATTGGGCCTAAAACAGATCCTTGGGGACTCCACTGTATACTTCTCTCCATGTAGATGCAGTTCCATTGAGAACTACATGTTGAGTGCAGTTGGTCAGCCAGTTACAAATCCATCTGCTGTCTAACCTACATTTTTCTACTTTATCTAGTAGTAGGTTATGGTCTACTTTATCAAATGCCTTACTGAAGTCCAAGTAAATTATATCAACAGCATTCCTCTGGTCAACTAATTTTATCACTTTGTCAAAGAATGCAATAAGATTAGTCTGGCATGATCTGTTTTTAACAGATCCTATATTGGATTTTTGTGATTACTTTGTTTGCTTCTAGGTGTTCGCTGATTTGTTGCTTGATTATCTTTTCCAGAATCTTTCCTGGTATTGAGGCCAAGCTGATAGGGCTGTAGTTTCCTGGATCTATTTTCTTTCCTTTTTTGAAGATGGGAACTACAGCAGCTCTTTTCCAGTTCTCTGGCAGATCCCCAGTGCTCCAGATCTTTGAAAGATATAGTGGTTCTGAGATCTTCTATCTTCCAGTTCCTTCAGAACCTTGTGGTGTAATCCATCTAGTCCTGGTGTTTTAACTTGTGTTCCTATTCTGTTCTTTGTGGTGCTGTTTTTGATAGGTTGGACTGTTTTTTTCCCTTTGTGTAAAGACGGATGCAAAAACCGAGTTAAGTAGTTCTGCTTTCTGCCTGTTGCTTGTCACCTTCTTACCACTTTCTCCCGGCAATGGACCAATTGTTTCCGTGACTTTTTTCTTGTTTTTAACATGTTGGAAGCAGCTTTTTAATTATTTTTTACTTTTGTCACAAGCCTTTGTTCATTGTGAGCCTTAGCTTTCCTCACTTCATCTTTACAGGCTCAGGCTATTTGCTGATATTCTGCCTTAGTTATTTGCCCCTCTTTCTACTTTTTATACTTCTTCTTTTTGTCTTTCAATTTGTCAGAGAGTTCTTTATGCAGCCATGCTGGTTTCTTTTGAGAGCTGTCATTTTTCTTCTTCATTGGTGTTGCGCTAGACTGGGCTTTATAATCTCACTTTTCAAAATTTCCCAAGCTTCTTAAGTTGTTTTCCCCTTGAGGATTCTTATCCATGGAATCCTTCCCAAGCTTTCTCTTCTTCTATTGAAATTAGCTCTCTTAAAGTCTAAGACTCTAGTTTTACTTGTTCTACTACTTGTGCTTGCATAATGTTGAATTCCAATATTGCATGATCACTTGCCTCCAGGGTTCCTGTAGCTTCAACACCTTCTATCATTTCATCTCTGTTAGTGATAATTAAATTGGTTAATGGATAAAACAAATCAGGATTTAATCCATAAAAACCTGCTTGAGATTTTTTTAGTTCATCAACACAATTTAAGAATTAAAATTATTGAATTTAAGCAATTTAATGGGAGTAGTATATACATGAGATAAGAGAAGGGAAGGAAAAAAGCACTTGCTAGTTGTAACCCTGAACAATCTTTCACTGCTGAAAAACACCACATAAAAATTATAATTTGTGTTCCTTAGAGTGAATCCTAAACTGTATCAAAGAATTCAATTTATATTTTTACACAAACGTATGGCTCCATCAATTTTTTGTTGTGGTCATAGACCAACTTAAGGGTGAGATACAACAATAATTAAAAAAAATAAAAAATAAAACAAAAACTATGCAAGATAAAAAACATAAAAAATCATTTTAAAAAGCTAACGTATGCTTGTGTACACATACACAAATTTTTAAAAATCTATAGGGAGGTGTCAGAACATTAGATAAATACAAAAACATAAAAGTTATATATAAGCCATAATACATATAACATAGTATATGGCTAATTCAATCTATCGTAATGCAAAACACTCTTAACTAATAATGTAAATCTCAATAAGGTTAACATGAGGCATAGGTCATCATCTGATGAATTTTAAGAGATGCTATGCAACTTGGCAATACTGTAACTTATTGCTATTTTCAATTAATTTGAGTCTGGGCATGTATAGTAGATACTGAGTATTCTTAGTTTGAGCTGATCATAGTTATCCTGCCTAGGAATTACCATCTTGATTTAATATCTTTAGTATCTCTGACAATAATGCCGGCTGGGGTAAGACTTTGTAATAGGGTCAGTAACAACATAGTAACAACACAAAAGGAAAGATAAAGCTACAAGTCTAAAAAGAAGTGACGGAAATGGGGCTTTGCAAGCATGAAGGAAACCAATACACATAGGAGGAGAAACTCCAATACATAAAAGATGACACTGAAAAACCATTTCTACTTACTGGAGTAAGGAATAAGATTGGTTTGATGAGGCCAGAACTGTTCCCAGACTAAAAAAAAAACTGTTTATAGCAACATGGATCAGGTATCAAAGGTGGGATGTAAAAGTGCAATGAAAAAGCCAAAAATTTAAACCTTGAGGAAAGTTCTGTATCAGGGCTTTGAAGTCTGTGTACTGCAGTGGAATTATATTATGTATTTATATGACTTCACTCATGTCTGCACTAGAGACTAACGTTTCAAAGTCATGTCTGTGAGCCTTTTGCCAAGTGGGCCAAGGCCTTAATAAGGATTAAGTGGAGGGAGTTAGAATTTACAGCCAGGCTGCCGTGAACCTTGACAGTTGCCAAGATAATTTGAAGATGTAAGTGAAATGTCTGGACTTGTTTAAGTGCCTGATTATGAGTTTTGAGATTGGAAGATTCTCCAATACTAACCATGGGTAAGAGCACCAAGCTCTTCACAACTAGATCTGAAGATGATCATGTTACCAGGCCAAAACCACAAGGAAGTCTCAAAGGGCATAGAAGGAGGGAGGAGGGAGGGAGTGCAGTCAAGAAGGACAGATGAGGAAAGCAACATTCCACTGCCACAGGGCAAGCTCCATCCTTTTTGTGTTTGTATGACAATGGTGCACACACAAAAGTGGTAAAGCCCATGTCACACTGCACCAACGGATGGAAAGAGGATGTAAAATGAGAGAAACACTTGCCATCCGTTGGTTAACGCGATTCATCCGTTCTGTACTCACTGCATCCGTTTTTCATCCTCTCTATCCGTCCAGCATCCGTCGACTGAGGTTCTGAGCTGCTCAAAACTTTTTGAGCGGAAAATGTATCCAACGCGCCCGTTCTGCATCCGCAACGCATACGGGGAACATCCGTTCTACATCCGCTGTCATCCGTTACGCATCCGCTATATCCGCTAAGCATCCGCTGCGCATCCACGCAACTCAAATCCACTCCAGCGGAAAATGGACACAGGGAGGAAGTGAAACGGACACGGAACAGACGTGCAACGTTAGTAGCACGGACGGAGAAAGGATGAAAGCGGATGCAGCTCGCAAAGAAAGCATTTAAAATGGAAAAAACGTTCGCAGAGGGGACCTATCTCGGATATTAAGGATGTCTAGAGGATGCCTAGAGGATGCAAAAGGACACATAGTGGAAAACCTATATTGCTTATAAAAAGGGGGATCAACTCACCTGGATCTCATTTTCAGTCCAGCAGCCCTGCTGTGCAGACCTCTGCAACCTTCATCTGGCTCTTGCTCTTCCACAGCATCCATTGATGTCCACCATGGATCGTAACACACTCCTTTTGGTAGCCACCATCGTTCTGCAACAGTGCGAAGCCATCTACAGGCTCTTTCAACTGTTCTACGGGAAGAAAAGGAGGCGTCCAAGAAGTGTCTGGGTCCGAAGATGGATCAGGAGAAGAGCAGAGTATGGACTGTACAACAAGCTGATGGTGGAGCTGAAGAACGAAGACCCTAGTGCATTCCAGAACTTCATGAGGATGCCTCCAGCCATGTTTGATGAAGTTGTGGAGCGGCTGAGACGCAGCTTGACCAAGCAGAGCACCAACTTCCGGCCCAGCCTGGACCCTGGGCTCAAGGTGGCACTGACTCTGTGCCACCTGGCCTCAGGGACCACCTACAGGAGCATGCAGTACGGCTGGAGGGTGCCACACAACATCATCAACATTGTGGTCAGAGAAGTGGTGCAGGCCATCATCAAAGAATACCTGGAGGAGCTCCTCCAGTGCCCCTCCACTGAAGAAGGATGGAATAAAGTTGCAGAGCAGTGGTATCAGAGGTGGAACTTCTCCCAAACCCTTGGAGCCATAGATGGCAAGCACGTGGCCTGCAAAGCTCCAGTCAAGTCGGGGTCCACTTATTTCAACTACAAGGGCTTCTTCAGCATCATCCTCTTCGCCATGGTCGATGCTGACTACAAGTTCATGTACATCGATGCTTCAGGCAACGGGTCATCTTCAGATGCCCAGGTATACAACGCCAGTGACCTCTAAGAGGGCCTGGAACAAAACCTCATCATGGGCTTCCCAGATCCAGACCCCCTGCCCAATGACACGCAAGATGTGCCCTACTTCATCATGAGGGATAACGCCTTCTCCCTCAGAACCTACCTCATGAAGCCCTACACTTCCAGACTCCTCACCCGTGAAGAGAGGATCTTCAACTATAGGCTGTCCAGGGCAAGGCGGGTGGTGGAGAACGCCTTTGGCATCCTGGCCAACAGGTTCCAGGTACTTCTCACCACCATGCAGCATCGCCCACATACCGTGAGGAGGATCGTGGAAGCTTGCTGCATCCTGCACAATCTCATGCGCACCCGCTACCCAGTCTTGCAGAACAGGCTCGTGGACCTCCAACAAGGCAATGGGGACATGGAGCGTGGGGAATGGAGGCAAGGGCGAAACCTGATAGACACTAAGGATGTGCAAGGCCCCAACAGAGCTTCACGTGAAGGGAAGAAGCAGCGCAACCTCCTGAGACACTGTTGCAACTCTCCAGCTGGAGCAGTGGAGTGGCAAGACAGGATGATAGATGATTAATGGATGCTTCCTTCAGCCTGTCTCATCACACTGATGAGATTGGGCCATGTATGTTGGGTGGGCCTACAATGAACAGGGCATTTAATAAAGAGTTGTGTTTATGTTGACATGTATGGATGAATGATTACATTATTATTGATAATAAAGGGCCATAGGTGTGGCACCTGGGAGGGTGGACCAGACAGTCCCACTATGCTTGCACTGGAGGTTTGTCTATCCCACAGCTATTACCCATCCCAAAGGTATCCCTGCCCATCCCACAGCTATTTCCCATCCCAAAGGTATCCCTGCCCATCCCACAGCTATTACCCATCCCAAAGGTATCTCTGCCCATCCCACAGCTATTACCCATCCCAAAGGTATCCCTGCCCATCCCACAGCTATTACCCATTCCAAAGGTATCCCTGCCCATCCCACAGCTATTACCCATCTCAAAGGTATCTCTACCCATCCCACAGCTATTACCCATCCCAAAGGTATCCCTGCCCATCCCACTGCTATTTTAACCCATCCCACAAGCATGCAAAGGCTTAAACCATTTCTAAAGTTTCCACCAAGACTTTATTTAATAAAATAAATGAAGCAAGTGTGTGAAGCAAAAATAATCTTTATTAATAACAAGCTGTAAAAGAAAAATGACCCAAGTCAAGTGTCCAAAGCAAAAATAAAGTCAACAGGTAGCCACCCAGTCTCTGGCACTCTTCTTGGTCACTCGGAGGTGTGCCCAGTCTCAGGGGTGAAGGGTCCAGGTGCTGTGGAGGTGGCTGCTGCTGGAGTGCTGGTCTGAAGCCCCACTGGGGTGCCTGGCCCCGAGAGGACAACAGGGGACGGTGTGTTGAGAAAGCTCTCAGACAGCTGGCTCAGCCCCGTGTTGTTGAGAGCCCCTTCCTCCATGACATGGGGTGTCAGCCCCAATACCAATGACAGATGTACTGAGGCCGGGCTTGGCTGTGGGGTGGAGGAAGGAGCAGTGTAGTGGGGCTTTCTGGTCTGCAGCTGGGTGAGGACTGGCGTCGGTGGCATCGGTGGCGTGGGTGGCATCGGCGTGGGTGGCATCAGTGGCATCAGTGGAACCGGTGGCATCCGAGGTACCTGTGCCTGGACTGGGAAGGGCTGCTGCCTGTGCTGCTGGACCTCCTGGTAGCCGTAGCCTTGGTAGGTGAGGGCCTGTGGAAAGCCTTGGAATGGGAGTGACATCACCTGGGGTGGAGGAGCAGGCCTGGACTGGGTGGGAGCAGGTTCATCTTGGTCTGGAGGGTTGTGAAGAAGATCAGTGATCCTGTCCTTCACCACCTGGTACTGGGGTTCCGACATGTTCATGAGGGTCTGGTTGACATTGGTGAGGAAGGGCTTGCGGTTGGAGGATGAGGAGTTGGTGTGGACCAGCTGAGAGAGGAGATCTACGCTGCTCCTGATGGTGTCTCTTTTCTCCAGCAGGACAGTGTGGCTCTGCCCCTCCGGTTTGCCTCTCTGCCTTTCTGTGGAGGTGGAGCTGGGGGTGGATGCGGGTTGGGCTGTGGTGGAAGTGCCGTCTCCTTTCTCCCACTGCGTCAGGGGGTCCTCCACGCACTCCACCACGGGTAGTACAGTTGTCGGGGGGGTCTCCCTCATGACACGCTCCACAGATACCTGCCTGGACACAGGAGCTGACTCTTTGCCAGAAGAGGACTGGCTCTCAGCAGGCTGCCTGAGAGAGAGGGTTGTGAGAGGGGCTGCTCCTCAGTGGCGGATCTCACCCTCTAAGAAGCTGCACTTGGCCATCACGTAGGTCTCTCTGTCCGTCAGCTTGACCGCGGCCTGGCCAGATTTCTTGAGGTGCAGCTTCCCGTACCAGGTGTGCATGTGCTTCCACCAGCCAAGGAGCATCTCCAAAGTGTAGCCCAGGCTCTCCGCCTTCTCTCTCCAAGCAGCCTGCTTCCTTTTGGTGTCGCGATAGAGCCTGTGTCCCTTCCGCCATAGATACTCATTCTCCCTCAGCCACTCCAGCACCTCCTCCTCATGTTCCTCTTCTATGTTGTATTGCCTCCTCTCCCGTTCACGCGTCTGCCTCTTCCTCCCTTTGGCAGGGCCATATGGGCCCTCATCAGAGGGGCTTTGAGGTTGTAGGGGCTGCTCCTCCACACCACCAGCAGCAGCAGCAGCAGCAACAACAGTTGCAGCAAAAGCAGGACCAGCAGGACCAGCAACAGCACCAGCAGGACCAGGAGCACCAGCAGCACCAAGAGCACCAGCAGCACCAGCAGCACCAGCAGCACCAGCAGGACCAGGAGCAGCACCAGCAGAGTAAGCACCAGCAGAAGCACCAGCACCAGGAGCAGTGCCAGCAGAGTAAGCACCAGCAGAAGCACCAGCACCAGGAGCAGTGCCAGCAGAGTAAGCACCACCAGAAGCACCACCACCAGAAGCAGCATCAGCAGAAGCACCACCACCAGAAGCAGCATCAGCAAAGTAAGCACCAGCAGAAGCACTACCTCCAGAAGCAGCATCAGCAGAAGCCCCAGCTCCAGAAGATCGAGCCCAGGCAGCAGAAGCCCCAGCAGAAGCAGATTCAGGGCCAGGGGGTGGGAAGGTGGCCCTGTCCCTCTTGCCAGGGCTGGCAGCAGATGGCAGAGGCTTCCGTTTCTTCCCCATGGTTGTTGGGTTGCTGGCTGGCTGGCTGGCTGGCTGGCTGGCTGGAGAGCTGTGTCTGGAAGCAGGTCTTTCCTCTGAATGGTGACCTGCTTGGGAGCTGCTTCCCTTTATATCTGCAGGGCTGATGCAATGCATCCTCTCCGCATGCGCAGTGAACTCTAGGCATCCGCTAGGCATCCCCTAGGCTTCCGCTGTGCATCCGCTTCATCCGCTCGGCATCCGCTGTGCATCCGCTTCATCCGCTCTGCGTCTGCTCTGCATCCGCTCTTTCCGTTCCGCGTCCACTTTGCTGCGCTCCCCCGGAAGCCTTGCGGATCTGCCATCCGCTCCCAGCTGCTTCCATCTGCTAGGCTTCCGTGGAGCATCCGCCCTATGTCCTTCCCCCATCCATTCCTTTCCGTGTTGTCTGCTCTGGTTATGCAAATTTTTGCCCCTTTTGAGAGCGGATAACAACGGATGGAACATTTTTCTTGTCCGCTGTGTCCTTTTTACAAACGTTTTGCATCCGTTGGCCAGTGTGACAGGGCCTTAAAGTTCATACTGCAATGCTGCTTTCATTATTTTCACAAAACCCTTACTCCCTCCCTTCTCCTTCCCCCGTCATGTGTATGCCTCTGCTAGATACAACTATTGAAAGAGGAGCTTCTTATTTTGTTGTACACATTCACCTGGAGCACAGAATATTAAAAACATTAATCAAGAAAAATCTGATGGAATGGAGCATTATAAGCTGGATGTTTCAGGAATAAGTGGACTGAAATGGACCATTTTTAATTAAAGTATATGATATCCCACTCAAAACCATATGTAGGAGACGACCCCAAAAAAGCACATCAGACAGTATGGGCCTGGCCGAGCAATTAACAAGATTGTCTCCATTAAAAATAATAGATAGCAGATTAACATCAATAATGTTCATACAAAGATATGCACCAACTACAGATGCAACGATGAAAAAGGTTGGAAGAGGTTCAGCTTTTATTTTTTGGGGAAAAATGGATTAATTAGAAAAAATGATATTTCACAGAATATATAGCTCTGAAGTCAAAACAGTTGAAAATATTCTGCTTTTCTTCTTTCAGGTCCAGGAATCTCATCATATGCTAATGCTGTGGAAAATGCCAGTGTCCCTCTAAAGCACTGTATGGATTCAGCAAAGGAGATTGTGCCACAGGGAAAGCATCAGGAGACACCTGTTTACTTAGGGGCAACAGCTGGCATGCGGCTGCTGAGGTATCCTAGAGAAAGCAGCCTGCACTTTTTTTAAATATTTCATTGGAATGAGCTCAGAGAAAAACAGGCTTTTAAATGTTTATTTGGATTTGAAACGATAGGAATTTTTTATCAGTTTCCCATGAGATGCTTGCATTTTGCTAACCCGCTGTTTGTGTATTTGGTTACATGTGAATCTATTTCAGTGTCCAATTATATAAATAAAGGGCAGTTCAGTTTAGCATATATTTCTGGATCTAGCACAACAATGTTGCATGCATTCCTGTTTTCCCATATCCTTTCAGTTTCATTGGTTTTGTGGGTTTAGCTCACAAAAACCAGTGAGGGTCGGAACAGAAGATATTTCTCATATTTAAACTTTAATATCTAGAATTCTGCCATAAGCCACTGCTAAATAAGGGTGTGCCATTGTTTGAGGCAGTTGTTCCACAGACCACTTGCCCTCTTTCTATGCCAGTGTTGCCATAGTCAATAAAGGCCTTGACAACAACCTTTTGGGGTGACTCCTACCTATAGTTCATATTCAGAAAACAAAGAATTGTTTATAAATTCTATGTTACATTAAGAACACCATATGAAAGTAATCAGGAAAAGGCTGAAGGTTTTAAAGGAACAATAGACCAAATGAGTCTTTCTCCTTTTTCCATCTTCTAAAAATTCATTTTGGATAATAAGTATCTTATTCTCTCACCATTTTCCAGAATGCATTTTCAAGAAGAAAAAAATATGAGGACTTTTCCTAAGGAATCCTATATATTTCCCCCTTCTTTTTACATGCAGTTTGAAAAATAAGGATGCTTCTAGGAAGCTTCTCTCTGAGGTGGAGGAAACATTGCGTATATATCCCTTCAAGTTCCAGGGCGCCAGGATCCTCAGTGGTGAAGAAGAAGGTGCTTATGGCTGGATCACCCTAAATTACTTACTGGGCAAATTTGCAGAGGTAATATGACATGTCAGAAAGGAAGTGATGACCAGGAATTCTCACTTGATTTGGTTTCCTGAGAGTCCTTTTGTTCTTCAATTCTATTCAAAGCTATAGGAGAATACCAGACATTAAAATGAAATATAATCTAACAAATTCCAGCGAAAGGGTTGAATGGGTGTACTGACCCCAATCCCATATTACAGCATGATTGTTAGAAGTTTTCCACTTCAGCTTCAACTGATATAGCAAATGGTCTAGAATTTAGTAATTTGTT
Organism: Laticauda colubrina; assembly: GCA_015471245.1. Classification (NCBI taxonomy): domain Eukaryota; kingdom Metazoa; phylum Chordata; class Lepidosauria; order Squamata; family Elapidae; genus Laticauda; species Laticauda colubrina. The sequence continues at coordinate 11,443,828 of BLBF01000053.1, forward strand.
CCATTGTTCTTACTCTTAGAAAGTTTCCATAACAATCCATTGGAATTTACCTTCCTAAAATGTAAGATCTTTATTCTAAGTTCTTCATTCTGGGAAAATAGAGTAAAGGTCATGACCACGTGGTTGACTGTGTGATATTGCTTTCATTTTTGTGCTGTGGTCATATATCCTGTTATAGTCCCCCAGGTCTGGCTGTTATATCTCTCAGTAACTCTCCAATTTGTTCATCTTGCAGTCTATCTGGCCAAAAGTATTTGCTCATTCAAGTAGGACAACAGGAGCACTGGATCTTGGAGGAGCATCTACACAGATTACCTTTGTACCAGATCCAGATAAGATTGAATTAACAACAGATATAATAAATTTCCATCTCTATGGCAAGGAGTACAGGGTATATACACATAGCTTCTTATGTTATGGGAAGGACCAAGCTCTTCGCCTCAAGCTGTTACAAGATGTTGTTGTAAGTAATGAGTATCAATCTTTTCCTTAGATGGTGCTTGCTTATCCAATAGTTTGCTTCGTTTAATACAGATAGTCCTTGACTTAACAATTACATTTGGGACCAGAATTTCTTATGCAATGTGGTTGTTAAAAGAGTTGCACCCTACTTTACAACCTCTCTATTATGGTTGTTAAACAAATCACTGCAGCTGTTAAGTAAATTTTGCTTACCCCATTGACTTTGCTTGTCAAAAGCTAGCTGGGAAGGTTGCAAATGATGATCACGTGTCCCCAGGATACTGCAACCATCATAAATAAGTGTCCATTGCCAAACCCCTGAATTTTGATCGGGTAACTGTGTGGAAGCTGCAACGGTCACAAGTTAAAGGACCAGCTGTAAGTCACTTTTTTCAATGCCACTGTAACTTCAAACAGTTCTAAATGAATGTTCAAGGACTGCATGTAATGCAATTATATGTTAATTCCTGAACCTTTATACAATGAGATTTTGACTGTTCTGGAAACTTCCATCTTATCCTCAGAAAATAAGACTTATTAAGCATAAATGGGAAGTGAGCCAGGACTAGCCATCAGATCAGAGAATCTAACTTACAAAACCTCAGAATTTTGATCTTGCCAATTGTACTTCCTCCCATAAAAGGGAGTACAACAGGATAGGATCCAATGAAAGCACATCATTGTGACACAAATTTGATACTTGTGGGATGTCACAGTGCATTACAAATGGGGTAGAGCTTGTGTAACAATATAAAGCTGCTTTTGTAATTTGCCCCCTCTTGAGCCTCTCTGCAGATACCTTACCTTCTAACTAGCTGAAGCTAGCAATAGCATAGCAATAGCATTTAGACTTATGTACCGCTTCACAGTGCTTTACAGCCCTCTCTAAGAGGTTTACAGAGTCAGCATATTGCCCTCAACAATCTGGGTCCTCGTTTTACCCAACTCGGAACGATGGAAGGCTGAGTCAATATTGAGCCTGGTAAGATTAGAACTGCCAAATCCAGGCAAGCAGCAGAAGTAAGTCTGCAGTGCTGCACTCTAACCACTGCACCACTGTGGCTCTTAAGCAAGGGTGCCCTTTTCTCCTGTGAAATTGTGAAATAGAACATACCAGTGCATATTGTGTTCTGTACAATAATTGGGATTGTAAGAGTAAAGCATACCACAGCTGTGTCAGACAATATTCCTACAGAACACTAGGTATTTTGTGAATTGGAAAAAAAACTGGATAGCAACTTCTGCTGCTAATTATTCTCATATCTTTTTATTTGCACCATAATCACATTATACCACTAATGCAGCTTTTCCTTGTCTGATGCCATTTAGCTATATTGATCGTCAATTTTCATCATCTCAGTCAATAGTTGGATATGTACTACATATGGAGAGTATGGGAAAACTCCCTACAGAATCAAGATTCAGAGGACTCATCTAAAATTAATTGAACATATTTTATGTCCCTTTTTACTTTTACTATTTGGCTCAGCTCAACAGTAATTTGAATTTAAAGTAAAGGGCACAAACAAATATTGACTTTGAGATGCTTATTCTTAGATTAAGAGTATATGAGTTCATCTCAGTTTAATATTGTATTAAATCTTGAGGGTCATTTTCTTAATTTTTAATGTAATCCACTCAGAGTTGCCTAAAATGAGACATGGGTAGCAAATTCGATAAGTAAATACACAAACAAACAAACATTTATAGGAACACTGTACACAGTGGATTGTAATAATTTTTCTTCCGAAAGTATTTCCTTCATTTCATCTTTGTGTATGTTTGTTATTTTTAAAAAATGAAATACATGTATAAAATATATAAGGATTCAAGGGTATAAATGTAGATTCAAGGCAAACATTTCTTTTCTGACCTAGGCCTCACTGTGCTACAGGTCAGGACTGTGGCTGGAGTTATGCATAATATTGCATTTGCATACTTTGGTTTATTTGGTTTTGGCTTAATAAGATTTTTTTCCAATCACTGTGGATTGTAAGCTATGGTTTATGGTTTAATGTGGTAAGTGAATGTTCTGGGACTCGTGTGATTGTTGATGAATTTTAAAAATTTTTTAGTCTTCAACAACTGACAAACTCCAGGACCCATGTTTCCACCAAGGATATGTGAGGACAGTTAATGTCTTTGATCTGACCACAAATCCCTGTACAGCACGTAACATCACTGCACCGTATTCTCAGATCCAAATCCAAGGTGATGGGAATTATGAAAAATGCTTAGAAAGCATCCAGATAATCTTTAATATTGAAGACTGTCTTTACTCCAGCTGCTCATTCAATGGCATTTTCTTGCCTGAGGTGTCTGGAGAATTTGGGGTGAGTCTTTTTAACACATTGACAGCTTGGCAATGAACTAAAAGATTTCTGTGATCTAATTCTTGTTTTAAAATTGTTAACCCTATTATCTTCAGCAATAATCTTCAGCCAGGTTTGAACTGCAAAAATAGAAGCACTGACAAATCAGTCTAATCAAATTACTGTCGTAAATGGCATCTGTAACAAATTGAGGATATAAAAATGACCACAGGTCCATGTTGATTACATGTGATTACATACCGCTATCACAAAGGCTGGTGTGAGTTCATAAATCATGGCATTTATGTGATGGCATCATTACAAACGTATTGTTATTTGTCCCTGTTTGATGCCAGCTTCTGTCCTGTTATAGCATGAGCCAACAGAGCTTTGGAAGTGGTGGATGATCTATCACTGTGCTCTCTTTCATGAGGTAGCTGCTCTGCCTCCATTTTTTATTGTTAACAAGTGATTTCTGTTTGCAAATAAAGTACAAGGAGTACTTGTTCACATGAAGCAATAGGAGAAACTCCTGGGTTGTTGTTTTTTTTACATGTAGTATTGAATTGGAACCCCCAGCCATGAACGGAAGAAGCATGGCTTAGAGGTAGAGTCGCTGCCACTTTGCAGGTGGAGAGTCTCACATTCACTGTCTGTCAACCCTAATAAAAAGACAGCAGTGATGTGGCTCAAGTCCCTGGAAACTGATGTAAATCAGAATGATTGGCTAAAATAAAGTTGGATAGTTCGTGGTCTAGCATCTTATTTATTATGTACACCAGGTCCTTACCTATCATAACATGGTTTATTTCTTTACATATAACATGTTATATCAATGTAGCAATTGTGTTTTGTTCACCCAGTTCACATTAGTGTGCAGTTTCCAACTAATCATTGAGTACAGACAGTTGTGGATTAGATGAATAATTTGAACAGATATTTGTTCAGAAAAAATCTCCTTTATGCTAAATATTGCTGATAGCAATATTTTATTTCCATTTATTTATAACATTTGTAAGGCACCCCAATTTATTATGACTGAGTGGCTTACAAAGATGCAACTATAAAAAAAATATTTTTTTTATTTTCTGAATAATTTTATCTTACTTGATCTTTAGGCATTTTCAGCTTTCTACTATGTAATGAATTTTCTAAATGTGACCGAAAAACCTATGGACCAAGTGATAGAAACAGTGAAGAACTTTTGCTCCAAATCCTGGAATGAGGTATGTCATTTTTTTCAAACAAAAAGATCATGGATCTTGACTCATACTGCGAGTGCAGTGGTGGGATTCAAATATTTTTACTACCGGTTCTGTGGACGTGGCTTGGTGGGCATAACAGGGGAAGGATACTGTAAAATCTCCAGTCAGAGGTGGGATTTTCCAGTTTTCCAAACTACTCAAAATTTCCGCTACCGGTTCTCTAGAACTGGTCAGAACCTACTGAATGCCATCTCTGAGCGAGCGGCCTCCAATTAGTGCTAATTGTGTGAGATTAGTTCTTCTTGATTTTCCAACTCAGAAATCAAAGCAGGGGAAGGGAAATCTCTAAAATCCATTTATCCTACAAATGTAGAGTCCTCATGGCACGTGAAAAGGTTGTTCATTTGAAAACAGACAGATGAATTATGATAGCTCCAAGGATTAATATTTATGTGGAAGACAAAGTGCCTCAGTCTTTATAAAAGAGGAGGAATGTCAAAGAAATAAAGTCAAAGAAATTGTTTCTTTTTTCTCTGTCTAGGTGAAAGTCAAATTTCCTGAGATAAAAGAGAAATACTTGAGCGAGTACTGTTTCTCAAGTACATATATTATCTCCCTGCTCGGTCAGAGATATAACTTCACTAAGGAAAAATGGCAGAATATCCACTTCCTAGAGAAGGTATCTTTAACATTCAGTGGTGGAAATTAAGGAGTGGTGGTGGAGATTTATTTTAGAAGCTCACAAAAACTTTACAGTCTAAAATTAATCATTTGATTAAAAATCTTTTACACTAAGAATATATGGAAGAAACCAAAGACAAGTGCAAGCTACAATAAAAATGTATTCATAAATCTGCAGAAGACATCCAGAGATAAGACTATTTACATTTCATAGGACAAGGTAATCTACAGTGTTGGTACAGCAATTGAAAAGCCTTATCCCTTACCATGTCTCATTCAGGTGTGATCCAGAGGACAGTTTCTAGTATTTTATGAAGCAGGTAGATCAATATGGAAGGAGGTTAAGTTGCAATATCATGAGCACAAAGTATCAGAACTTTGAAGGCCAGGAATAACTCTTTGAATGGATTCACACAACATGTTTATCTTGGCTGTTGAATTTTCTGAAAATTTTCTGGTTGTTCATAATTTATAGAATCATAATCTAACTAAAAGGGCCACCTTGGCCCTAATGTAATTTCACAAAAAGTAACCAAGCTTAAAACCACTGATTTTAGCAAAATAGTGTGAATTCAGTTGTGAACCCTTTGATTGACTTGGTTAAACTTATTATGCAAACCTAGCCACTGAATTGTTGGAGAAAGTTGCATGTGAGCCAGTTTGTTCTAGTAGTTAAGGCTCCAGGCTCAAAAGCAGGAGACTGTGAGTTCCAGTCCCATTTTAGGCATGAAAGCTGACTGGGTGACATTAGGCCAATTACTCACAGCCTAACTCACCTTACAGGGCTGTTGTTCTGGGAAAAATAGGCAGAGGAAAGAGTATTCGATATGTTCATGCTTTGAGTTGTTTATACAAATAAAAGTGGAATATAAATAATAAATAAATCAATTTAAACAATGAAGTGTTTGAACCACTTTTCTTGGAGTTGTTTGATATTTCATTGAGTGATTCTACTTGTCTCCTTCATTTCAGATTGAAAACAGTGACGCAGGATGGACGCTGGGCTATATGCTAAACCTTACCAACATGATCCCTGCAGAACAGCCCTACACACACCTCTTGTCTCACACAGGTTTTATCAGCTTCATTGTTATCTGCTCTGCTCTAGTAATGACTCTGCTCTTAGTAGGCTGGATTATATATCATAAACCAAAGTGCCTGAGAAAGGAAATAATTTAAGATGCAGAAGGAAATTTGACACATCAATGGAAACATTGTGGTCAAGATCAGGGGTTGTACTTTCCTACTCTGCTCTGCTGAAATACCTAGTTTATATGAGAGCTTTCTGGACCATTTGCTCAGGCACCAACAGATGCCAAAACAACAGCATGATACCATTCTCTTCATCTTCCTCAGATTGAAGATTCACTTTTCATCCTACCTTAATTGAGGGTTGATAAATTCTTGCATGTTATATTAAAACAAAACCCCACTTCTCTCAGGTATGCCACTTCATACATTGCTTTGGTCCTGAAAATATAGCACAGGGACATCCAGTCAGATGGCCTGAACACTGCAAAGACTAACTTATACCAACAGCTGCAGCTGCTCTCAGATCATGTGTTTTCTTTTATCCTAAGGGGGAAAAAACACAAGCATTCAGAAATACCATCTACTACCCAATTAGAGTTTTGAAGTAGTCCTTTATCAGAATTGTGATAGTATTTGTATTATTTCATTGTAGTAGTATTTGTAATAATTCATCTGTGAAAGAGGTTGAAAGTGCAAACCTTTGACAGTCATCAATTGTTATTATCAATTGTTGGTCGAAGAAGGGAAGAGTTCTCTCTACTAAAAGCTAACGAATAAAATGCAGCTTATGAATTTGCAGCTTGATCAGAAAAAGGAGCAGTAAATTATTCCTGATGTGTAACAGTTGGTACCTGGGTAATAGGCCTTGCACTGATGAACTGTTTGTGAAGTGTTTGGATTCACTGTCAGCTGCCTTATGTAAGTTATATAGTTCTTGGTCACTGAGGTTTGATTTCACACTTTATATTATCAAAATCCATTGTTATTATTACTATTACTATTATTATTACTATTACTATTATTATTATTATTAACCTATACAGGGAAGAGGGAACCAATCCCTTTGCAACTGAATTCATATGCTTGCAATGCAGAAGTTCTTAAGGGTAAAACCTGTGGAAAAAGAATTTCTTCTTACAAGCACCAAAAGAATGTTCCTAGGAAAAAACTAAATATGATTTGATTTGCACTGAGGTTTTAACATAAATTAGGAATACAGGTAGTCCTCGATTTACAACAGTTCATTAAGTGACTATTCAAACTTACAACAGCATTAAAAAAGTGACTTATGACCATTTTTCACACTTATGACCAATATAGCATCCTCATGATCACATGATCAGAATTCAGACACTTGGCAACCGGTTCATATTTATGATAGTTGCCATGTTCCTGGTTCGTGCGATCAACTTTTGCAACCTTCTTAACAAGCAAAGTCAATGGGGAAACCAGATTCACTTAACAACTGTGTTTCTAACTTAACAACTGTGATTCACTTTACAACTGTGGCAAAAAAGTTGGTAAAATGGGGCAAAACTCACTTAACAAATGCCTCCCTTAGCAATGTAAATTTTGTATAAAATTGTGGTCGTAAGTCGAGGACTACCTCAAAGCATTTCCAGCATTCCTATAACAAATGAGCCAGTCTGTTAATCTAGTCTGTCTACTGATTAGCAAACCTAAGTTATCCTCTGGTAACATTACTGATCCAGCAACATTTGAAAAGATCTTTTATCAGCAGACAACCTGCCTGTACATCTGTGCCACTCTTGCTATTTGCTCAGGATAGCAATGTTCCTGTCAATCTCAACTCTTCTGGAGAACCAGACCAATGAAATAAGCTGCCAACCACCAATAATCATGGCTTTAGTTAGGGAAGATTCATGCAAACAGAGCTGATACAGTAGGAAAAAAAAGTAAAAGCCAGTTTGGCCTAGTGGTTAAGATACCAGGCTAGAAAGTGGAAGACCATGAATTCAAGTCTCACCTTTGCCATGAAAGCCAGCTTGGTGACTTTGGGCCAGTAACTCTCTCTCAGCACAACCCACCTCACAGGATTGTTGTTGTGGGGAAAATAGGAAGAGGAAGATGTGTGTGATATGTTTGCCACCTTGGGTTATTTGTAAAAATAATAAAGGTGGGATAATTAAATAAATGCATACATGTGGTCAAGCAGATTTTTCAACCACCAGCTATCCACTTTTCAGAAGATTAGATTTAACTTGTATTGCATATTAGATCAAACCTGAGAGTTTAAATGGTAGAATCACATGGTGGAAAATATGGGGAGATAATCACAGATCCAGAGGTTGACAGTTGATCTGGCAGACATCTGATACTGGCCTTGAAGGAACTAAGAACTAGGATAGATAAAGATAATTTTCATGATGTTTGGTTAATTTAAGGAATCTGCTTTTATTTAATCCATAATTATAGAAATATAAAAATAGAATATAGAAACTTTATTTAAAAATGAAGAAGTGATTTAAATATGTTAAGCATTGGTCTATTTAGGGCATGCTTTTCTTAAACTACAGTAACTTTTTTTTCATTTCTTAGTTATAAACCATATTTTATAAACTACAGTGTCTGAGATGACACATTGTCCAAAGTCATAACATGGCATGCTTTGTCTTCGTACAATGTATAACTCTAAAATTGGCATGAATTTTAATGGCCCTTATTTAACACAAAATGTTTTTCAACAATATGGTTCCCACCTCAGGAATTTTATTTCAAACAAGTATATTTCTGACAAGTAATGACATGGATTTTCCTTTAAAAGAGTTTACAAAGAAATGAAAGAAAATAGTATTTAAAATCTGATGAACAGAAATAATAGTATGCTTCAATAGAACTTGAATGAGAATTCTGAATCAAGTATGAAACATATTCATGCCAGACTCATATTTATGCGCGGTAAGTATTGACCACTTTTATGTGTCAGAATTGTTGGGAATCTTGCCTTAGTGAGAATAAGCACATAATGCCACATATTCACATGCCAATTACTCAAAACAAGCATTCATTTTGCACTAATTTTTCAAAAGCTTTTTTACTAGTCACCAAATGTATTCATGTTAGTGAGCTGGTTTTCTAAATGAGTTGCATTTAAACTCATTCATCTTTGCACATTCAAAGCCTTCCTCAGTTAAAATATAGACTAAATGAATAAAAATAAATAAATGTTTTACCTTCTTCCAGCTATTTTGAAATTTTAATAGGGGGAAAAATCAGTTGACATTCAGTATTTTTCTGCCTTACTGGTTAGAGTGAGATAGTCATAAAAACAAGTAACAATCTCCTTATTTCTGCCAATCTGATACTATTCAGATGTGCTGGACTACAATCTCCATCATCCCCAGCTAGCACATCCAATCGTCTTGTTGAAAAGATGGTGGCACTGATAGTCCTACATCCTACAAGGCCCCATGATTGGGGAAAGCTTGTCTACCTCTTTATATTGATCCTAGTTAATAAGTGTCTGTTATTCTTTTTTTTTATTTAATCTGTCCAAATTACACAATGTATTAGGTTCCTTATCCTGTTACTGGGGTTGCTGCTGAATTCATACTCTTTAAGAGGCTGATTTGCAAGAATCCCAACTATAGACATATGGTGGGAAGGGAATTAAGAGCAAGGAATGTATAGTATATTATTAAACATCTGTGTCTAGTAGCCCTTTTGGCTGCAGGCTTGGAGAAAGAATAATTCAGGACAGGTGATGCTGGGAAGCTGTCACATATTTCCTGAAAATAGTTTAAACCTTGTCTTGTCTTTCCTGTCCAAATGAAACAAATATTCATTTTATATACATGTACATCTCTGTATTTATACGGCATATTAAAAATGCGTTGATTAATGTCATCGGTGTTTGTCCATTATTTCCCAAATGAAGGAAGAGAACAGCATGGCAAGAGAAACAACTTTCTCAATTAATAGCATCTACTTAGTTAGATAAGGGTCAATGGTACTACTTCTCTTGTGGCTGACTCCCCTTTTCACTCCACCTCCAGGTTCTGCCATTACCAAATGGGTCAAATTGTGAAAGAGAAGGGATTCTCCTATACAATTTGACCCAGAAGGTAATACCAAAAATGCCCAAACATGGGATTCCAGCAATTTCACTGGTTACAGATTACAATCTCACTGATGCATTCCAGAAGCTTAAATTGAATTTAATGAGACTATCTTATCAACATTCCTGCTCATTACCCTGAACATTCCAGCTCATTTCCCTGAAACACAAAAATTATGGGGATTGTTCTGCTTAATTAAGGGATTAATTAGGAGATATTATTTCTCTTATAAATTAAGCCCTCGTATGCAGTAAGACAGCATTGAGATAATAAAACAATATTTCATACTGCAAGTATAAAAATCACAAGTTTAATACTCTGGAAAAAATATATTCAATAAAAAGTCAAATACAGAAAAGAAGATTAACATTCTTGCCAGATGCAACTCAAACCTTAACTGTTCATTTATTCTGCATTTTGTTCATCATCACTGATTCAGCTATATTCTTTTATCCTTTAGGCAGAGCAGAAACCTGAGTCAAAATAGGAATGAACCAGAGCTAAACAAATGGATGTTTTAGTTCAAGATTTGGTCAACTTCTTTCAATGGTTTTACAAATTAAATAATATAAATGGGTGCCTTCTTTGGAATGATTGAAAAGTGATTTAGAGATTTGATGACTGGGTTTGCCAAGTCTTAGTATTATTGCTTCTTTCTTCCAAAAGGAAGATGGAAAGAGGGAGATGAAAAATCAGAAGGGGGTCTGGTAGCAGTTTTTCAGATTAATAATTTTTTAAAAGATGTAAAATTTCATAAGCTACAGTTGACCTCATCAGAAGCATGGCATAGCTAAATTGATGTAAGATTTAAAATGAAATCAGTCGGGAAGGGAAAACAGGGTTTTTATGCAGATACAGGATACATGTGACAAAGATTGCAATTACCTTATAAATTAACCAGTATGATATGTTAAAAACCCATTTGTGTTGAGATCATATGAGGTAGTCTAAACTAAAATATGAGTTTCTTTGTTCCAAAGTATGTGTTGGGGTCTCATGGAAATTTTATACTCTGACATTACTTTGTTCTTATTTGAACCTGTTATCAAACTAATATCTCTTAAGCATTTTGCAGAAACTCTGACATGTTTGTCCTACACAGAATTCAGAGAAAATTGTTGGCAGATGATGGCATATATAACATTTGAGGAAGAATGTATGAAGATACCTAGACTGTTGTGTGAAATTGTTGATGTTTGTGTTGGTGTAATTGGGTTTGTTTTAGGGGGTGGTTCCAATGTTAGCATCACTGTTGTTGCTTGTTATTTGTGAGAATTTCCTTCAAGCTAAATGGTTGGTGGTAGGCAAGTACAGGTCTATCAAGTGCCTAAGAAAGTATAATGTTGACTTCCAGTTTAGGCTTCTTCGGTGATGGACTGAAATCGCGATCGTCCACAGTTTTGATCTGTGCTTGCCACTGGAGTGCCCCGAGCCGCCCGGATTCAGAAGCCACCCTGTAGAAGTGGTGAAGAAGGGGGAGCCGTCAGCAGAGTTGAGGAGAGCCGCATCTCTCCTCCTCAGCTGGCCATTGCTCCCTTTCCCAAAGGTGGTTGCAGCAGTGGTCAGAAATGGCCACCTCAAATAAGAGCCCGACTGAACAAGATTGTGCAGGAGGAAGTTTAAAGGAGAAAGTTTGACTGACTGGGTTGAACGGAGAACATCTATTTAAGGTACCTGGAACCTGAATTCTAAAGACTAATACTATTCCTACAAAAGATTTTAAGCTGCGGAAGAGAAAGGGAAAGGAAACAGAATTGGCTTTTTTTCCTCTAACATCAACAGTTTTCACTGACTTGGAACATTAAGAAGAAGAGATTCGAACAAGAAATTGATACTAATCCACTTTGACATTAATAGGCTATTTCTAGCTGAAAATAAAGTGTCAAGGGGATAAAGATTATTGGATAATTTAAAAACTTTCTTAAAAAAAAAAAAGAAGAAAGCAGCGGAAGGAAAAAGGAAAAAAAGAGGGTGGAATCAGGAGAATGGAGGAGATCACCTGGAACTTAAAAAAAAATTGATAGTGGAATTTTAACAAGGCTTGCAAAAGATACACTGTAGCTGAAACTTTGTTACAAGAGGACAAAGCCCCTGGAAAGAGAAAGTGAGAAAAGAAGCAAGAAACGGTTTTGGATAATTGGATGATTCCTGGAACTTTGGCTGGAGGATCCTAATGCAATAAAATAAAATCAACTGGGGGTTGTTTAAATTTTTTTAAAATGGCATCACTCCTTGAAGAATTAAAAATGAGACTTAAAGAACAAAAAGAAGCTTGGCTTTGTATTTCAATTTTTAGAAATGGAGATCTTGAACTATGAAAAATAACAAGAAATGCTGGCAGAACAAGAAGGGTGGGACAACAAAGAACCATCTTCAATAAAGAACCATCTTCAATGACCAAGCAATTTTAAGTGGGATAAAAAAGGGAAAGGGAGGAAAGGGAGTTAAAAACTTAAGTATTGAAGCAACAACCAAAAAAAAGAGTAATTTGAAAAAGTAATCATAATATCAGGAAGAAGCAAAAGGGAGGATCACAGAAGGGAGAATCAGATAGAAAAGGGAATAAAAAGGAGAGGGAGAAGAAAGGGAAGAGGAAAAGGAAAAGAATCTACAAAAGACAGAAACAAGATATAGAGGTACAGGAAAAACATACAAGAATTAAAGGTATAAACCTGTTTAAAAAACACAGAGACAATGGTTTAAATTTATCTTAAGGAGAGGATTCTGCAAAGGTGCATGGGATCACATTGTTATATGTTAGATGATTAAAGTGATAGAAAAAATTTCTATCAATGTGTTGTTTAATATTTGTTTATAAAGAGAATAAGGCTCTCAATGATTTAAAAAGAACGTTTAAAAAAACTGAAAAGAAACATGGAAGATTTTTGATCAGTTGAACTTGAATAATAATAACTTTATTGACTACTGTTAATTACTATAGTTTGGTTTTTTTATTTAAAGACAGTAATAAATAAAATATGAAATATAGATGATTAAAGTGAAAGACAACTGATATTACTAGGTAATGTTTGTTAAAAGAAATAGAAATGTAAAAGATTAATATTAATGGCAGAGCTGTACTTGAATAGAATAGTTATTCCATTTATTATTGTTATACACACACACACACACACACACACACACACACACATATATATATATATTTGTTTTTTTAAGCTTTCGCGGGTACTTACATGTGTGCTGTTCAGCTTCCTTCGGGTATTATCCCACGTCATTGAAGTGCTTTTAAAGTTGGAGCAACGTTTCAGCAGAATCTCATCTGCCATCATCAGGCTTCTGTATGGATGTGGGTCTCACAGCCTTTGGTTTTAAATTTGAGGCTGGCCTATCCTGATTGGTTGGGAGTCTAGGTCTGTGTTTATTGGACTTGGAGTTAGATTGATTGGTGTTTCTGGTTTCTTCTGTCTGTTTTGTGGCTTTGATTGGCTGGCAACACTCTGTTCCTGTATTGGAGGCTTTCAGTGCAACTTGGCTTCGTGTGAAAGGACGGCTGTTATCTATTAGGAAGCTAGGTTTCACCCGGGTGCCTGGTGGGGGGCACTTACACATGTAAGTACCCGCGAAAGCTTAAAAAACCATATATATATATATAAATATAAATATTTGTTTTCGTAGGTTTTCGCGGGTACTTACATGTGTGCTGCTTAGCTTCCTTCGGGTATTATCCCACGTCATTGTAGTTCTGTTAAAGTTGTAGCAACGTTTCAGCAGAAT
>BLBF01000053.1:11462333-11479936 GCA_015471245.1 Laticauda colubrina
AATGTAACACATCCAGCTCACTTCCCAGACTTATCCCTACCTCCCCTTCCCCCCCCCGTTACTTATGGCAATCGAAAGATGCAAAGCGATAGTAGAAGATCTTGAAGGCTGACATTCGGCCCTCCTAGAAAAAGGAAAACCATCAGTCCTAAAAGAGAGAGAGGAGAAAATATAAAGACAATTATTAATCATTAAACAATCACAAAAGAATACAATTCTAAGGCTTATCAGGATACTTGGAACGAAATGCCTTGACCAACTTCGGGGCTTTAACGTCGGTTTTGTTAACCCATTCAGCTTGTGAAGAAGGGAAATGTTTCCAGGCTACAAGATACTGGAGTCGACCCCTCCATTTGCGAGAGTCCAGAATTTCTTTAACTTCAAAATGTTGTTCGCCTTCAATCAGTATTGATATGGGAGGGTCAGCCTGGACGAATCTTAAGTCAGAAGTAAGTTCAGGTTTTAGCAAACTAACATGGAAAACCGGATGAATTCGTCGAAGAGTTTTGGGTAAGTTCAGCTGGAACGTTACAGGATTTATAATCCGTTCAATCGTGAAAGGACCAACATACTTAGGACCAAGCTTCTTTGACTTTTGAGTGGTCTGCAGGTATCTGGTGGACAGGAAAACTTTGTCGCCCACTTTATATTCTTTCTGTGGAGATCTTTTCTTGTCTGCAAACTTCTTATGAGCTTGATGGGCCTCATCTAGTGTTTTGCGTCTCACTGGCCAGTTAAGTTGGAGTTGAGTTATCCATTCATCCAATGAATGGATGTTTGGCTTTTTAAGAGGGAGTTCAGGTATGGGTACGAAATCTTGTCCCGAAGCCACTTTAAATGGAGTAAATTCATTACTACTGTGTACGGAGTTGTTATATGCCACTTCGGCAAATGGTAGTAAGTCGGACCAGTTATCTTGTTGATAATTTATGTAACATCTAAGATACTGTTCTAACACTGCGTTAGTCCTCTCACAGGCCCCATTGGTTTGGGGGTGGTGGGCGGAGCTTAAACCCTGGGCGGAGCCTATCAACTTCAGGAATTCTTTCCAAAATTTTGAGGTAAACTGGACCCCTTTGTCAGAGATTATGCGTTCCGGAACACCATGTAACCTATAGATATGTGAAATAAACAATTTAGCCAGCGTCTTAGCAGAGGGAATTTTGGAACAAGGTATGCAATGTACTTGTTTGGAAAACAAATCGGTTACTACCCAGATGACTGTGTTTCCACCGCTTTCGGGTAATTCTACTATAAAGTCCATAGAGATTTCCTTCCAGGGGGCCGTTAGTCTAGCTACATTTTGTAACAATCCTACTGGCTTACTAAGAGGTCTCTTTGCCGAAGCACAAATTGGACAGCTAGCTACATAAGCTTCAATGTCCTTCTTTAAAGTAGGCCACCAGAATTGCTGCTTAACCAGATGTAAGGTCTTCACAAATCCAAAGTGGCCAGCTGCTTTAGAATCATGAGCCTGTTGTAGTATTTGGCCCCTAAGCACCTGTGTCACATACAACTTGGCCCCCACCCAAGCCAAACCATCTCTAACTGTATAGTCACTTGAATGAGCCAGGAACCATTCGTCCAGTTTTAAATCTTCTTTTAATTGTTCGGTTAGGTCATTCGATAAATCCACTTCTTGGTTCTTCTTTTGGGCTCTGGTGATCACTGGGGCGGCTAGATGTTTGGTTGAGACAATTGGGCTTATCACCTCCTGGCGCATACTGTTATATTGGGGTAGTCTAGAGAGAGCATCTGCCATGAAATTCTTCCCTCCTGGAATGTACTTCAATGAGAAATTGAACCGCTTGAAGTACTAGGCCCAGCGAACTGGTTTAGGGGACAGCTTCCTAGGCGTTTTTAAAGCTTCCAAATTCTTATGATCAGTCCATACCTCAAATGGGTGTTTTGCTCCTTCCAGGAAATGTCTCCAGGTCAGTAAGGCCAACGAACTGCAAAAGCTTCTTTCTCCCAGACGGCCCATCTTCTCTCTATTTCAGACAGCTTACGGGAGGTATCTGCACAAGGCTGTAAGGTCCCTTTCTTATTGATTTGAAGTAACACCGCTCCAATAGCCACATCACTTGCATCGGCTTGAATCACAAAAGGAGTTTCCATATACGGGTGCTTCAGCACTGGTTCTGCAGCAAACAATCGTTTTAGCTTTTCAAAAGCTGCTTGGCACTCCATGGACCACTCCAGTGGCTTTCCTGGCCTTGGCTTCACCTCCCCTTTTGTTTTTAAGAGATTTGTGATGGGCATTGCTATCTTAGCAAACGTCGGGATGAATTGCTGGTAAAAATTTGCAAATCCCCAAAAGCTTTGAAGTTGTTTTCTGTTGCGTGGTGGAGCCCATTCCAAAATGGCACACACCTTCTCTGGATCCATTTCTATGCCTTCAGATGAAATGCGATATCCCAAATAGTCAATTTTGTCTTGGTGGAATTCACACTTTGACAATTTAGCATACAACTTAGTGGCACACAGTTTCTGTAGAACCGACCGCACTAGTTTCACATGTTCATCCAGAGTTTCCGTGTAGATAAGGATATCATCAAGATAAACCAGAACCCCCCTGTATAAATGTTCATGTAACACTTGATTGATCATTTGCATGAATACAGCTGGGGCCCCTTGTAAACCAAAAGGAAGAACGTTGAATTGGAAGCAACCCATCGGGCAGTTAAAAGCAGTCTTCCACTCATCCCCTTCCTTAATTCGAATTCGGTAGTATGCTTCTCTCAAGTCCAACTTCGTGAAAATCTTCCCCTTCGCTAAATGGGCCAACATGTCCTTCATCAAAGGAAGGGGATACACGTTTTCCACAGAAATAGCGTTCAAATTTCTGTAATCCACCACAAAGCGTTTGGAACCATCTTTCTTTTCACGGAACAACACTGGGGCCGCTACCCGGGGTCTAGCAGGTTGAATGAAACCACGTTCCAGATTTTTATCTATAAACAATCTTAGCTCTTCCAATTCCCGTGGGGTCATTGAATACAACTTTGGCTTTGGGAGCTTCACCTCAGGCAAAATCTCAATAGCACAGTCTGTTGGCTGGTGAGGCGGAAGCTCATCCGAGGCCTTCTCACTGAACCCTTCTTTTAAATCCCAATACTCTTTGGGAATTTTCTCCTCCCCTTTCACGGGCTCAGTACCTGTGGAAGCTATTTCAATTAGGTCCTCAGGCTTCGGCTGGGATCTGCCATCTTTTCCCAGTCGCTGCTTGGTGCGTATGCGCAACAACCCCTTTCTCCAGTTAACCTGGGGGTTCCATTTCCAGAGCCAGGGCAATCCCAGTATTAATGGTTGCTCCATCCCAGGGACCACAATAAAACGCAGAGTCTCATCATGCTCTCCCATGATCATTTCTATAGGTTCCGTGACAAAACGGGCAGGGCAACCTCCAGCTACTGAACCATCTAGTTGGCAAAAGGAAATGGGCATCTTCAAAGGTGTAAGTTTTAGGCCCATTTTCTTCACTACTTCCGTGTTGATTATACATCTTGTGCACCCAGAGTCTAACAGGGCTAGCAATTCCCCTTCGACCCCTGAATTGGGTACCCTCAACTTCACCGGAATGGTCATAGGGCCCACGCTTGGACTTACCAGGAAGTCGTCTTTCGAGTCAAAATCATCCTCCTCAGGGGTCACTGGGGTTTCTGATTCCTCTCCTGCGGGAGGGGCGACCTCTGACATCTCTTTCGACTTTAGTGCTGCTTCGCGAGGCTTCGCTGGGGACTTTTCAGGTTTCTTCCCTTCCTTTGGCGCCCCCTTTGGTCCCAGCTTGACTCTGCAGTTCACAGCCCGGTGACCTTCCTTTCTGCATCGAAAGCAGGCCGAAGGGTTGGGCCTTGCCGCCACTCCTCCCCTCTGAGGTTTGGGAACCTCTTGAGGACGTGGGAGGGAAAGCTTGCTCCACCCAGAATCTCCCCGCCGTTTGCTTCGGGCTAAATCAATCTCCACTTCTTCTGCCAGCAAGTACCACATCTGCAACTCATTGGGGTCCCTTCTAGCAATGCATCTCTGGTACACATCTTCATTTAAACCATCTTTAAACACTTCTATCAGGGCTTCCCGGGTCCAGCCTCGGATATGGCCGGTTAACTGTCTAAATTCTTGGATGTAGTCAGCCACAGACCTCCGCCCCTGATTTATGGTCTTCATCTTAATCCGGGCCTTGCGCTCTGCCAGTGGGTCCTCAAAACTAGCCCGCAGTGCAGCCATGAACAGGTTATAGTTCAGCAACTGGGGAGCCTTATCATTATGCAAGGTCACCATCCACTCTGCCGCTGTTCCCTCCAGAGCCCTGGTAACACACCTCACTTTGGCTGCTTCTGAGGGAAAATCCTCCCTGTATTCTTCCATATGGCTCCAAACTTGGGCTAGGAAAAATCCCAAGGTTTTGGGATCCCCCCCCCGTATTTTACTTCTAACGGAGGCAGCCTAGGAGCTCTACGCCTTCTAGGAATCACACCTCCCGCTGAGGGCCCCAGGGCTGCTGCTGGATCGGGTTGATTTATGGGAGAGGGAGTTGCTCTGCTTCTTCTGGCTGGGGCTACTCCCCCTTCCCCTTCATACCTTTGTGCAGCTTGGAGTTGTTCAAAGGCTTCATTCAGGAGTCTCCTGGCTTGATCCAGTAAGAGTTCTCTCTTTTCCCTCTCTTGCCATGGCTCCTCTTTTCCACGCCGGCGGATAATTGTGACCCCGGGGGGGGGGGGTCCTTCTCCGGATCTTTCCAACCAACCCCCACCGACCATCTGGGCTTCACAGCTGGATCCTCTTCCAGACTGAGCTCGGCTAGCGATTGAGCTTCCTGCACCAGCAAAGAATCTTGCCCTCCAATGGCTCCTAGATCCTCTTGGTCACTAGTTGAAGATGACATGATGTCCAGGCCCCCTCAGAAGAAAATTGGGTATTCTCTCCGGGTGGGCTGGTAAGGGAGATTCAGAATAATGTCAGGCGGAGCTCCATTCAAAATCCAGGAAAGAAATACTTAGACTCTTTAGTTTAGATAAAAGATATCTTTTACTGAAAGTGAAGTGGTAGCAACCAAAGAATTCTGAATCTGAGAAATTAGGCGCACAATTCACATATACAAAGCGATGGAAATGTGCCCACCCCCAATAGTTCAGATGACACTTCCAATTAGAAGTTGTGAATATGATCATGTGGGCATCTTCAGGTGATGATGAGGCCTCTGTCCGTTGACCTTGGCATACTTTGATAACGGGTTGCAGTTGCGCAGAGAAAAGAAAGCTAAGCGAGAAATAGAAACCTAACTCTATTGTATGCTTCCCCCCCATTTACACAACAGAAGAATGTAACACATCCAGCTCACTTCCCAGACTTATCCCTACCTCCCCTCCCCTCCCCCCCCCCGTTACTTATGGCAGTCGAAAGATGCAAAGCGATAGTAGAAGATCTTGAAGGCTGACATTATCTCATAATACATATTGCAGGCTAAAGTGGGACTGGTCTCCTTAATAGTAGGCTGTATAATGCCCTCTATGGGCTAATAAAGCTTCTATAAATGACATCTCTATAAAATAAACTTGAAGAAGAATAAATATTTGAAGCACAATTTATTAGGCAATGTGAGGACACATCTTCAGTATATGTAGTTTGAGAGACTGAATTTGAGATGTTGCAAAATGAATGAACATGAGAATTATCCTGAACTGTTATTCTGTCACTAATAAAAAAAATATATTAGAAAGGCTTGTAGTCAGATTAGACCTACATTGACTGGAAATGCAGAGCACTTTTGTGAGCATGTAATGGTATGTTGGTAGCTGAGAATATGAATGGTTATCTATGAATGTTACAAAATTATATGCTGCAATAAAGATCAGGAATCTGAAAATTAATCAAGCTAGTTATGTTTCACAGGAAAAAAATAAATTATAAAATGCATAAATGGTTTAACAGCAAATATCAGTGCATATGCTTTGGCAATATGTTTAATGAGGAGGAACATTTGATTAGGAGTTTAAAACAATTTTTAGTTTTTCCTTCAATTCAGGATGGCCACCATCTTCTTACATCAGGGTCTCACCATAATTTATTTTATCTGGACAAATTGCACATTATTTTCAGATGCTAAAACTGCAAACCAAAGACTGTTAGAGTGCATGCTGCACCTGGCTTAAAACATGGCCAACTTAAAACCTTCATTTGTTTTCCAGTCTGATTGTCAAGGTAATTGTCAGGCCTTTTGTGAATATTTAAAACTATCATATCTAAGCTTTCTATATCACTTTGCTGCCATCAAACAATATTCCAGATTTTTCAATCCAGATATAATAGGCGTACAATATCCATTTATATAAAAGGAAAATACCACTCACGCATCATCACAAAATCTCCAGAACCATAAAGCCTACAAACTTGAAATTTGGCATATGTGTTCCTCTTGGCTTTTAGGTGCTCACTAAGAAAGAATTTTTTAAGTGACCATCAGAGCATTAGTATTTCATATATTATTATTAACACACTCTGATGCTAAAGAGTTCTACTCCCACTCCCCACCCAAAAAGAGATCTGTTCCAAATGCAAAGAAAAAGCAGAGGAGAGGAGTTTCAGGTTCAGGTTCACAGCACCAAGCAGCTTTAGTACGGAACAGTTGAGCTAAGCCACGGCCGGGCTCCTTTCTGTCTCCTTGCTCACACAGTAAATAATGTTTCAGTTTCCAAACAGCCCTCAACTCTCTCACGCACTGAAAGAATGCTAGCCAGATGAACACCAATGGATGCTGGTAGGCAGAGGCAGAATTTTTTCCCCTTATTTTCCTCCCCAAAAACTAAGCCCAACCACATAGTTTCAGAGCAAAATATAGGTATCGAGCTAGTTTATCATATAATTTGAAAAAGAAACTATGGGTTTCAGATCCTGAGCAAAATTGAGCATAGGACTAAGAGCTGAGCCAATATGCAGTGCCCTTTGTCCCAGATAACTTTTACTATGCAAAACACCCAATTATTTTAAAGCACTGATTCTTTTATGGGATACAAACACTTTATGGAAATTTATAATATAAAAGTATTTTCAGTTCCAATGGCAGTTTTTAAGGCAGCTGCCAGACAGCTGCCAGATCTATTCTAAGATCAGAGAATATGTTCTGACTACACCTACATCTGAATACAGGAGGACCATAGAAAGGAATGTTATACATATTCAGAGATACTTGTTTTGTTACAGTTGTGTATGCAAGAGCTCTGGCATGTGGCTGAAAATGTGCTTCTTTCTAGTGAGTCTAGGCAGAAATCAACGCTCCAGTGAAAGATATCACAGTTCCTGAATACCTTTTCCTGAGAGATTTTGATCAGGTCTCTGTCCTGCAGTGAAGAGCCAGGAGATTTCAGATGCTTGTTTACTCTTCAGTTAATAAATGAACAGAAATCAACACAACTTTATAAACGTGCAGAGGTTTTGAATAATTCTGGCTCCAAAAGCTCTGTGGAATATGTGTGTACTAGACTAGAGCACAAGGGGAAGAACTCAGCATTAAAAATTCTTCCCTCGCTGTAAGGGGCATTCACTGGGATACTCCTCCCACCACTGTC
The DNA here is from genome assembly GCA_015471245.1 of Laticauda colubrina. NCBI lineage: Eukaryota > Metazoa > Chordata > Lepidosauria > Squamata > Elapidae > Laticauda > Laticauda colubrina. The sequence continues at coordinate 11,469,899 of BLBF01000053.1, forward strand.
TCCACCACAGGTGGAGTGGGCTGAGACTTGACTGTAAAACTGGAGAGAACCGGGTTGAGTTTGTATTGTAGTTGCTGTCAAAAAGCAAGCTTGTAGAGCTATCATCTGCTGCAAAAAGCTGCTTGCCATCCAGAGAAAGATGTATCAGTGGCTTTGGATCCTTGGAAAAGTTCTGCTGTTGGTGAGAGTTGCTGCCTCAATTAACTTTGTCCATCATGGCTATGAGGAATTGGTACAGGCGCTGTTCGATGTAAAGGGCTCATGCCCCTATATTACCAGGTTGTACAGCATTGGGCGCAGTGTGCAGGGCCGCAACCTCTACGTGCTGGAACTCAGTGACTCTCCTGGCATCCATGAGCCTAGTAAGTGTGCCCAGAGGTATAACTCTTGTATAGCTGAAGAGATGCTTCTTTCTGCTCTGCCTGATCAATGCACAATTGGGTTTAGTGTGGTGCTGGAATCTCTGTGCCGAATGGAATCAAGCCAGGGCCAGGGCATTCCTAGCAGAAAGTTTGGTCAAGTCGAAGGGAAGGGGGAGGGCTGTACAGAACAGAACCAGTGTTTGGATTAACACTGATTTGTTTAATTAATAACATGGTTTTAAAAATGTATTAAGCCTCATGACACGTTAGTGCGTTTGTTCCATTTCATGTGAAGGTCTGAGAGATATGCACTAACATAGTACATATAACAGATATGTACTATCTGAGGCTTGTAATTAAGGTAAAATTTAATGCCAATTCCAAAGAGTCAACTCCAACTCTCTTTTTAAATGTTGTACTTTAATTCTACAAAATAATGTAGCTAATTGACAAAATTAATATTAATCTTGGAAGATGACAAAACCTTTACTTCTCCCTACACTATCTCTCTTCCCTAACACTCATAACTTTGTTGTTGCAAATTGTAGCTTTGACAGACTATACTTTTGAATAAGTGGGGCAGAGCCTGACATGACAACATGTTGATACTGATGACAGAGGGAAATACAGGCGCCAGACTCATAATTATGCAGCAAGAATTCTAAGATCAAAGATCATGTGTTGAAGCCCTTGATATAGTTTTAACAGCTAAAGCAAAGAGGTTTTTCATGAGATGTATTCTGGTTAATGAATACCTTCCCCAAAGTAGTGTACTTAGGAATTACAGAAGCTGAAGTTCAATATACCTGGGGGATACCAAACTAGAAAAGACTAGTCTACTGGTAACCATTATCCAGTAGATGTCAGGCAAAAATATTTTTATTCAACTAGGCATTGTAAAATTATTCATCAGTTACATTAAGCACAAGAGTAGATAATTAAAATTCTTTAGATATCCTTTTACTTTTACCTTTTTATTTTTATGGCATTTTATGGTCTTTTTTACTTGTACCCCAAAAGCTAATTAAAAGAGCAGTATTTGTGTTTTAGTAATTTAGTAAATGTTCATTTCTCTGATGTGCAAAGTTCAGCATTTACCAGTATGATATCCATTGTTTTATTAATCCTACAAGATAGATAATACTAATAGCTAGTAATGTTTCTTCCCACCAAGATTAGCAGGTAAGCCATTATAATTCATGTAAAGAAATTCCATAGACCAGTTGGTTCAAAAAAAATTTAAGAATACAAGAAGAGGAATATAGAAGTGATGAAGAAGGATAGGGAAAAAGAGGCTGGGATCAGCTGCAAGTTTGATCAAGGGATATCTACTATATTATGTATACATGAATTTCCCCCTTTATAATCTACCCAAACATTTTTATTATTTTGTGCATAAAGTAGGATTTGCAGATATTTGCAGATATTTATTTGCAGATAAATAAATTTGCAGATATACTGCCTATACTTCTAGACACTTCTGTACGTAATTAATATCTTTCTTCTTGTAGAATGAATCTGGCAGTATACATGTCAAGAAAAGGGGGCCATCTATGGGGGAAGCAGTTTTACATAAATGAATTGGAGGCTAAACCATGCTGATTTTATTTTTCAATTTTCTTTAACCCTGTAAAGCTTTAGAAGGCTGGAATGTGACATTCCAGGAAATAAGCTGAAGAGGAACAGTGGAAGGGACCTTTGGATACACTATGTGAAATAAAGAAATAAAGACCCTGATTATGTGGTTGTGACAATGCCCTACTTTCAATTCTCTACTGCAGGAAAAGATTTACCCCCAGGATACATACCATTCTCATACAATGCACTGCTTCTTCCCATTTTTTCCAAGCACAGATTCCTGTCCTTTGCCCTGTACTTTAAGTTCTGTACGAGAGACAGCAAATGACCTCTCTTGGTTTGACAGTGAACCTATGGCCTGAAGCAGCACATAACCTCACAATGAGCTTCTTTCCACAATACAAAAGGCCACGGCTATAGTTTCATCACCACAGAATGCCATTTGGGAATCTATGCTGCTTCCACCTCCTGCTTGACCTCAATGTTTATGCATCAGCACCCAGTTGTGTTGAATCTATCTACTTTGTTCCAATATCAACAAATTTCTCCCTTTCTCAGTGGAGCCAGAATTCAAGTATGTAGCAAACATGCATGGGAATGAGGTACTAGGCCGGGAACTGTTGCTCCAGCTTGCGGATTTCCTGTGTCAAGAGTATCGCCATGGTAATCCACGCATTACACAGCTCATCCATGAAACACGCATTCATCTCTTACCTTCAATGAATCCTGACGGATATGAAGTGGCAGCTGCCCAGGTACCAGGCAAGCATCCCTTTTTTATTTCAATTGCTATGGTAATAACAAAAGTTTGTTTTAAGGCAGCCAAGGGAGAGAGGAATGGTGTGAAAGAGTATTTAATGCTTACTGAATGTGTTGGAAGTGCAATTTTCAGAATATTTAGTTAGTTCCAGCACTTTTGGAGACATCAAATTTGGGAAAGCCAAAGTCACAGACAATAGCTCTAAATCAAACTTTATTCATTGTAACAGCTGAATTAAACTTCTATGTCACAAGGAAATACATCTTAAGAATAGACACAGGTGACTGCTACAGAATATTGTATAAACCTATCACAATTGCTCATTTGTGATCTTCCAGAGACATATAGCTTGCCACTATTAAGAACTTATAAGTGAGAGAGTTGGATCTTAATCTGATTTAGAAGGCAACATATTGCAGTACTATGTAGTAAAAAGTAGAACATATGCTTTGAATACAAAAAATATTTTGGTATCTACTGGTAAAAAATAGTAGGGCTTGCGCCAGTCAGTGTCAACAATACCAAATACTAAACAAAGCAATATCTAATTCAAAATAGAGCAATTCTCTGTGTTCCCTGTCGTCACTTTCGGTCATGGATGCTGAGTTGCAGCAAAGCTCTCCCTATCTATTATGATGTAATGATGCCATAGTTGCAGACCTGTAAAAGTGAGACAATCTTCCTCCATATTTTCCTGTGATTGGGAAATAGGCATCACATTGCAATGAATATCACTGGCCAACTTGCTTTCACTTTCTTGCTTTTCAAAGGATGACTGACATCATGATGACTTCAGAAGACGAAAGTCACAGCAACTGGGGGCCTTCCAGATAACAGGCTTTCCACAAACTCTTCCAATTTATAATAATGCACTAAAAACAGTCCCAAATTGTTCTAACCATTTATTGTTCTGAGTAGTTTATTGTTCTTTTGGTAAAAGATCTTTGAGAAGGGCATGTGACATCGAATAGTAAAGGCAACAGCCAATTTCCCAGCCCAAGGGAAAATTGATTCCTATAATTCAAACTGATTTCTTGGGTCATAAAAATAAGGGGATTTAAATTCTGCATTTCATGTTTATGCACTGTGGCTTTGAATATAGTATGTTAAGGAAAAAGATACATTTCTTAAAATATAATAATCTTTAATTTAGGGTTGTCTTTGAATTCTGACTATGCTAATCTGTATCAGAAGACCCTGTTCAATTAATATTTGGCAACTATTCTTAGCATCCTGAAATCCAGAAACTCCTGAACTGTTTTTATTCTCTTTTCTGAAATGCGCTTCTCCCTTTTGATGACTCGAGAGATAAACTAAAATTTGGTATTCACTTAAACATACCTACAGATTACACAAAAATGTATTATTCTCTTTTTAGAATCAAAGTTATTTAGAGTATGTCACTGGGAGAAACAATGTCAATGGAGTCGACCTTAACCGTAATTTCCCTGATCTCAACATCATGATGTATTCCAATAAGAAACAGGGTGGACCCAATCATCACATCCCTTTGCCAGATAATTGGAAAAGCCAGGTAATGCCAGTCCAGTTCATCTCTTTCAAGAAATGTCTGTATCTACTTACAGTTCATCCACTCATCCATCCTAGCCATGTGGTTGTAGAAACTTGTGATGCCTGTGTAATGCATGTTACTGGGCTCTTACAATACTGCCGGAATTAAGTTTCCTCTATTTTTTTTGCCATTCTCTTCACATTTCTCCAAGAGCCAAATTACACATGGAGAAAATCCAACTGCTTTAATACTCCCTGAATCATAGTCTTTTGGAACACAGGAAGAAGAATCACATATTGTTTGGGTCGCTGTCTGTGTATCTAGATATGGAAAATTAACATATTGAGAATTGGTTCCCAAGTTCTTAAACATCTGTTAGAAACCTAGCTAGGCCATCATTTCTGATTAGCCATGTGAAGTCCTATATGTATTAAATATGATAGGGATGAGTATAAAGTCTGCACACTTGCTTGTGCCTATGTGCGTGTGCGTGTGCACGCACATGTGTTAGCATGCTGCCTTTAAGTCAGCATTGGTTCCTGCCTGGGCTAGTCTCTCCAGTTTTCTTGGTAAAATTTTAAAAACAGTTTGCTATTGTCTCTTTCCTGGGTGAGAGAGTATGACTGGTCCAAAATCATCCAGGTAGGTTTTGTGCCTAAGGCAGGTCTAGAATTCACAGTCTCCCAGTTTCTAAAATGTGAAATCATGACTAGATTCACACATTGTCCTTAGCCATGAGTTACTTCAGCATGATTTGCTGAATAAGCCACAATGGGCTGGACATGTTAAAAACATAATGTTTATGAATCTTTATGCTTGTGGGGTTCCTGCAACATGTACTTTTAACCAATAATAGACTTCAATAGTGTGTTTTTGTATTCTGTGTATGTATGTGTGTGTGTGTGTATAGGAGGGAGGGAGTCAGATTATAATTAGTGTGCACTTAAGAACTTTCCTCTCTGCTTATTACTTAGATACTCATGTGTTGAATAGATATCTAACACTTTTTACAATATTTTTGTAAGCTGCCTAGAGTCACTAATAGTGAGTGGGTGGCAACATTAAGATAGAAAATATGAGCAAGACTAAATCAGATAGCCCACTCTTCTCCAATAAAGCTAAATCAGTTTGCCAGATTAAAATTCTGACAAAAAATTTTTTTTTGATGGAAGGAGATTGTGTCCCATTGCACCCAAGAACATTTCTGTGGTACATGAAAGCAGGAAAAAGATTTCCCGCTTGATCTTAATAACAGGCAAGCAAGGATGGTAGTTGAGGAGGCAATACCTCAGACATTCCACATTAGCCATTTAGGACTTTCAAATAATTATCAATCTATTGAACTGCGTCCAGAAATCAATTACTGCAGGCAAAAACAGGAATTAAAGGGTTTTATAAATGGGCACTTGTTAATTTCCATAATACTTTCCAAGACCAGATAATTCTGAGATTAGAGAATAGTCATTTAGGCACTTTTACATCTGCATTCTGGGTATGTTCCCAATAGGGCCGTACTGCAGGTCTGGAACAAATTAAAAGTATTAAGAATCAGGTTGAGCATCTGGCTTAGTATTTTGTGTATCTCTGACAGGTAGAACCAGAGACATTGGCTGTAATTCAGTGGATGAAGAGTTACAATTTTATTCTCTCAGCCAATCTGCATGGTGGAGCTGTAGTTGCCAATTATCCCTATGACAAATCCCATGAACAGAGAATCCGTGGCAACTGGAAAGCAAACAGCACACCTACCCCTGATGATATCCTCTTCAGAAAGGTAAGAAATGTCAGGGATAATAAAAGCAAGATGAAATGGATTCAAATCAATGTCTGTATAGAATAGGGGTGTCAAACTCAAGGCCCAGGGGCTGGATCCGGCCCACAGGGTGCTTAGATATGGCCTGCGGGACTGCCCTGGAAACAGTAAAGGATCAGCCTGTGGTGCCTCTGCCAGTGAAAATAGAGCTCGAAAGGGCCGTGAGTAGCAAAGGTTTGCAAGAGGCCATCCCAGCCGAAAATGGAGCTTGCAAGGGCTGTGGCCAGTCCTCCCAAGCTCTGTTTTCACTGCAGATGGTTGCAGGAGATTGTTGCAGCCAAAAATGGGATCCTGTTTTCACTGGCAGAGCGCTCAGGCCACTACAAGCATCCCAACACAAATGATGTTGAGCTGGCGATGCCCAACCCAGTCCCCCAAGGTCAAACAACCCTGATGCAGCCCTCAATTAAATTGAATTTGATACCCCTGGTATAGAACATCAGGTGTCTTTTAGGAGACCATTAGTTGCTGGCTTCACATCAAACCTGTGATGACCCGTCGTGTACCATAAATATAACAAAAACCAAAATGTAAATAAAGGTCCTTTAATGCCTTCAACTTGGCTTCACTGTTCAGTTGTACACAGTTGGAGATTAAACTATTTTCAAAATAACATTCCAAACGAAAGAAATACAGTTCAAACTCAAACAGCAGATAATGAAGCAAAAACCAAAAACAAATCGCGCTGAAGAAAGTTCCATGACAGACCAGGATAATTAATTACAAACTTCAAGAAGATAACCAGGTACAGTCCATTGGAAGAACACCAACCAAGATAAACCTCATCCAGGAAAAAACACGCATCTGTCTCCAGCGTTTGTTAGCACGCAGGTCCAAACTCTTATACAGATCTCACACCTGCAACCCATGAAGAGGATCATGGCTCTCTCCTCCCAAGTAGACCACATTTTCCCCTGATCCTCTCCTTCCTGCGTGCCCTAGGATGGATAGGGGATGGGCCTGGGTCCTCCTCTGACTACTCAGCAGGCCTCTGCCCTTCCCCAGCCCCCTCCATCACCTCTGGAGCCACACTTCCATTCCCTGTTGGGTGTTCCTCCTCTCCCTCAGAGTCAATCTCCACCAGGGGCATGACATAACCTGATCTCAGGTTGGTTCTGCACACCAACATGACCAGTGTGGAAACTAACAATAAAATATACCAACTTAAGTGTGACTATACTTTGGACAAATACCCAGTCTTGGGGATTAAACTGAATAGGGGTTCCATTATATCCAAACTGAGATCCTGGGAGAGAATTCAGATGAGCATACCTCTTCTGCTCCTGCTTATCTTTGGTGCTCTTCTGTGTCAGTTCCCAAAGCCCAAGGATAGGATCAAATAACTGGCATCAAGTGAGTCATCCTCTCCTATTTCTTCCACCCCCACTTTTCTCCCTGCTCTTGTCCTCCTACCATTCATGGAAAGAGAATATTAGGAGAGAAGAGACTCAGTCCTCCTTTCTTTCCACCCATCCTCCTGATCACTTACCAAGAGGAGGTAGAGGAGGGAACGTGGATCTTTTTATATTTATGGAGATTTTCAGTCATCCAGGCCATATTGTCCCAAAAGTGCTTTTTCAAGAGGCAAACTGGATTTCTTGTTTTTCTTTTTTCTTTTCCTTTGAAGTCATTTTGCTGCTCATCCAAGAAGCTTCTTCAGCTCTGACTGGATGATGGGGAATGGAAGAATTTATACTCCTTGCAGACAGCTGATCATTTGCATTCTTTTTTCCCCCTTCATTCCCTAACATCAACTCAGAGCTGAAGAAGCTTCTTGGATGAGAAGCAAAATGTCTTCAAAGAAAAAAAAAAACAAGAAAGTCCAGTTGCCTCTTGAAAAAGCACCTCTGGGTCTTCTTATCCTTTTCACTGTGAATGAATGCAGTAAAACTGCTCTTCCAGGGTGCATACTGTTTACTGTTTAAAACACCCTCCTCCCTCAGGGCTTCAGTGCTATAATGCCAAAACCACTGTGAGGAATTTTAAATATTTATCCAGTTGTATTTATGCATATCCAGCAGTTTTACAACAGATTGCTGGATATATACTGTATAAAATGATGTCTTTGCAGTTTTGGTACTACAGCACCAATACACAGAGAAATGAACAGCTGAGATGAGGGAAAGTACCCCTTCAGCTGGCATCATTATTGTAAAGCAGAATTTCCATGCGAAAAGTGAATCCAATAACGGAAACTGCTACCAAAAGACCATCCCCTCCCTTTCTTTACCCATGAGTGTCTGAGAAGAGTGATAAAGGAGAAATGAGGAAAATGACTCCTTTTCTGTCTATTCTCTGATCCTGGCATAGAACTTCCCCCCTTTTACCTATTCTTAGGGGAAGGAGGTCATTTCAGTGCCTGGAGAACTAGAATCCAAAAAACCCTGCTTTCCTCATCTGTTTCTCACTTCCCCTGCCACCCATGAGTTGAAAGAGATGATGATGATGATGATGATGATGATGATGATGATGATGATGATTTTTTTTTTTGGGGGGGGGGGTCAGAGCAGAGCAAATGGCTCAGAAATTCAGTGCCCAGCAATAACATCAAGGCATGCCTGCAATAGCCTAAGATAATCAGAAGCAGCAAGCCAGCCTCCGTCCTTAGGCTTACCTCAGAACAATTCATGGCAGACTACTTAGCAAAGCTTATGCTGGAAAAAACAGAAAAACGCCACTTCTATGAACTAAATGATGGAAAGATGAACAGAGGTCATCTTCAGGGTAGTCTGGAAACAGATTGAGAACATTATATATTAATATCCTTAATTAACAGTTAATGGGTTATCTTTATACTGTAGTGTGCAAATATGTGGATGAATTCTTAATATTGTAAATGAGGGATAGAAAAGTTAGAATTGAAAAAAGGATGTGTTCTAAACATGAAGGAACTGTAATAAGATGGAGGGGAGAAGCTTTACATGCAAACAGAGTGCAGCTGCAGTGAATACTGTGGTACTGTATACATTTTATGTCACATCCCAGAAGTGGCCAGTGATCAGTTCTGCGTTTTAATTCTGATTCCCTTATTTTTTTTTTCTAATGCGTATGAAGCAACTAGTTCTGTTGTAAATAATACTCGTCCTTCCTTGTATCTATTTATTATTAGAAGTGTTTGTTCAATTTGCTCTAGAAGCTCTCAACTTGATTCTCAGGCCAAATGACTAGTATTGCAACATATCTTGTGTAGTACAGCATAGTACTGATAATTTAAAAACTGCAATGAATATTTATGCTCGTTTGTAATAATGACTCATAGCCAGTAATTGGATTCTTTCCAATCTTGGAGTTCTACTATGAGGCAGACAGAGGAGAAACTTCCAAGGGAAAAAAAATGCAAGGAAGCCAATTCCTACACAGTTGGGGGTGGGGGGGAGGAACGGACATTTTTATAGACAATCTTTTTTAATGTAGTGCTGACTTCATTTTGGGAAAGCTTTCAGTATATTCTTCTTGATTCTATTAATTACTATTTTTGATGTTTTAATATTATTCTACTGCTAGATTATTTATTTTTATTTGCTATGTGCTACAGTATCCTCTGGAGAGGATAGTAGAATTTTAGAATAAAATAAATTATAAACATATTTGATGGGCCCTGAATTGGCAGTGAATAATCCAGAAGCTGCCAAAAAGGCTGATTTCAAGATGGAGGTTCTGGGCTATTTATTAGGAAAGTAAAATTAATCTGGTGATATAATTCCTCTATACAAAGTTATGCATTTGTAAAATTCTATATACTGTAGAGTTGATTTTAAATAATAAATAATAAAACAATAACTGAGGATTGTATAAGTAGAAAAGTACAACCTAAATTGTGAGTTGTTGGAATAGTCATCCCACCCGAATTGAAAAATTACATTAAGGTTTAAGTTAAGTGGAGAAAAATGGAGTTATATAAAAGATAAAATATTTTTTCCTCTACTTCTCAAAATACTGTAACTCAAATGATTTAATAAATTATATCTATCTATCTATCTATCTATCTATCTATCTATCTATCTATCTATCT
>BLBF01000053.1:11479946-11554817 GCA_015471245.1 Laticauda colubrina
TCTATCTATCTATCTATCTATCTATCTATCTATCTATCTATCTATCTCTATCTATATATAGCTTTCACTGTATGCTGTGAATATTTATGTTTCTTGTTTTGCTCGGAACAGCATTGAGTCTGCTACATAGTATGATAGGATAACTTTTCTTAATGGGAAGCAAGGATAGTAATATTGCAAATGTGATGTTAAGATCTTCTTTTCCCCTTTTTCACCTGTAATTGGACAGGTGAAAATATATGATCAGTTTGACGTTTTCTTTCCAGTTGGCCAAGGTTTATTCTTATGCTCATGGATGGATGCATCGTGGTACAAACTGTGGAGACTTCTTTATTGATGGCATCACTAATGGGGCATCCTGGTACTCACTCAGCAAAGGTAAGGCAAAATGGGGTGATAGCACAAGAGAAAGAGAGTAAGTATATTTTGGAGACAATATTTTGAAATGACCCATCGTGTAAGAGTAATGGCCTTTAGAATGGGTAGAAAACTCCCCTCCTTTGGAGCTCTTCTTTTATTTTGATCTTTGGTCCTCATACTCAAAATATTAAGTCATCAAGAGACGCCATTTTTTACATCCTTTTAGTTGGTGACATTTAGCTCAAATGACTTAAGACTTTTTATCAGTGTTGCACTGGCCAAAGATAAGTCATTTCTTTGAATCTTTCAACTGAATTATAGTTTTACTTTAATGCATTTTCTCTAGCCCTTCAGGTTTCTGCAATGACCTGCTATTCCTTAGGTTTATTTTGTTTTGTTTCTGATGTATTTTGGTTTGTTGTTTGCTTAACTTTACTGTTTTATTTTAGTGGATTTGTAAACCATTCTGAAAGTTTGTTTGGTTAGGAATTATGTTGCAGATTAAACGTTATATATCTCCAGCTCTCTCTGTCCTTCAGGGATGCAGGATTTCAATTACCTGCACACCAACTGCTTTGAAATTACCCTTGAACTGAGCTGTAAGAAATTCCCGCCACAGGAGGAATTGGAATATGAATGGCTGGCAAATCGGGAGGCCCTTATTGCCTACATAGAGGAGGTAACAACATTATGACACAATATCATTCTGCTTTTCAGCAAACCTTTTAAAAAAGTTGACATCCTCTTTCTTTCATGCTTGTAAGATAGTACATTTAATAATGAACCCTTGATTTGACTATTTGGCAGTGAGTTACCAAGGGCAGGGCAATGGAGCTGGTCTGTCCTAGGTACAGGTAATGAGAGTAGCATTGTCTGCCAACCTGGGGATGATAGGAGGCTATCCAGAGTGTTGGTGGTGCACGTGTGGAGTCAGGTTGGTGTTGCTGATGCATCTATCAGCTGTTTGGTTGTTAACAGAGGAGCGGGCTGTTAAAAAATTATCTGCTCTCTTTGTCTAATATGTCAAGTACACCATTGCTTTTTGAATAGGGGGATAGTGCATTTATTAAACCTGATTTCCCATTAAACCTGAAAGTGCTTTTGAATATTCATTAAAAAGCCTATCTACTACTTTGCACATACACAAAATTATGTTTCTTACCTGTCCTCATACTTCTATCTTCTCAGTGCTTTCTTGCCACTGCTGCACACTTCCAACAGTCTTCCCAGTGCTTTTCAGTCAGCCCTTACATTGTTCCAAATTTACCAGTGCCTTTGCTGTACTACTGCCTGCATCTCCCACATTTTTTCCTAACTCTTCCTAGAGATAATACAATTCTGATTTGATATGTGCAGACTCAATTATTTTTCTTGTTCATCTAATAAATAAATCTAGAATACACGACAACTCTGGAACTCTGTCCAGTGATAGTCTTTTCTTCTGGAAGGCCTTTCTATCTATTCTGAAGCTGCTGGTGGATGAACCTGGGACTTTCTGAACACACCACGTTTATGTTTTATGACTGAGCTGATCATTGTGACTTGGGAAAAGACATTTTCTCAGAGCAGTAAAGAAGCTCTATCACAGATGAAGCTTCAGACAAAATGAATTGTTGCTGTATTCTTTCTAAGTACCATCATCTTAGTCCTAAGGCTGTTCAGTATTTCTGTTGTGCAGATTCACCAGGGCATCAAAGGCATGGTGTCAGATGAAAACAACAACAAACTTGCAGGAGCTGTAATTTCTGTGGAAGGAATTGGCCATGATGTCACTACAGGTTGGTACTCAGCCTAACACTCTTTTTAAAGAGTTCTTAAATTGATTTCATAGGTATTTACCATATTATAATTTGAATTTTAAAAGTTGGTAGAATTTAGTAACAAAGTCAGAAATTAAACAGTAAGCCTATGAAAGCACTTCCAAATCTGGTGCCTGCCAAAGTTATTAGGAGAACTTATGTACAGTTAGAACTCCCTTTCTGGAGATTTGGAAAGTTGTAATCCTATAATAATGTCGGGGACATTTAATATTGTAGCATTGCTCCATTTAGCTTTAGGCTATGTAGTATATCTACAATGTATGTTTGTGTGAAGTAGACATGTAGTCAGGCTAGTCTGTGGAGGGGATTTCTGGAGTTTTTTTTTATTAACTTTATTAAACTAAGTTAAAAGTTAATCCCAGAAAAGTGTAGCTGAAGGATTTTAACATCCTTAGGCTGCACTTCACCATCTAGAACAGGGTGACAAACTCACGTGGTCACAGCACTGACCTAGAAGCACAAGGAAAAACTTACTTTACATTTGGGATTGTTTACTTATCTGTTCTTTTCAACCATTCGTATATGCTATATTGAGTTTGAATTCATGAAGGTGCAAATGGCAAACAAAAATTCCATGTATGTTGAATTGAAGACATTTAGACCTTCATATGGTGAACAATGAAAAAGGAAAGTTTTTATAGAACATTGGACATCGGTCACTCCATATTATGTTTCTTTTGCATTCATAATGAATATTTGAACAGAGCTATAAGTTCCTTGGAAGCATCTCCTTGGGCTTCTTGAAAAATTAATCAAGATGTTGGTTTAGTTGCTCTTTTGACAACTTATTATTCAGTGACATTTAGTCTCTAATGGTTTCAGGAAAAACAAGAATGATTGTCAGGGGATCTATCAGTAATTCATTAATTCCAATTCCACTAACTAAATGATGGCACTAGGTAGAATTTTGTCCTTCTGAGTTTTCTCATCTTCAAATGAAATCTTTATCATCTGAATCTTTTAGTATCTTCTTCTTTCATGTAGGTGAACATGGTGACTACTTCAGGCTGCTCTTGCCTGGTAATTATAGAGTTATTGCATCAGCAGATGGTTACCAACCTCAGACCGTGATGGTGATTGTTGGCCCAGCTCAGCCCTCACTGGTGAGTAAGGGAGGAAAGAGAAAATACAATCCTCCCACTTCCAATATGAAACATGAGTAGGGAAAGAAAAATAAGAAAATATCTGCATCTATATGTATTCCCACAACGGCAGCACATCTTGATATCTTGATTTGTGAAAATATTATAGAAATGAGAAATTACTTTTCTACCCAAAAGAATGGTATACATTTTTCATACGGAAAAACATGAAAATACTCCCTACCTCCCTCAAGTATAAATTATCCATTAGTCACACAGTCTATCTTGGAATTAAGTTAGTTTATAATAGACTGGATTACTGTATACAAGGAGTATCGATTTATGCTTCTGCTAGCCAGAAACAGCTTTGGCTGGGAAAACATTGCAACTACTATGTTTCAGGCTATTATCCAGCAACAGTAATGGTTATTCTTATACAGTAGCCAGAACTTTGATGCCCCGTTATTTATTTATTCATACATAATTTATAATTTTGTGTGTGTGTGTATGTGTGTGTTTTCTTACGTTTTCGCATGTATGCTGTTCAGCTTCCTTCGGGTATTATCCCACGTCATTGTACTTGTGCTTTTAAAATTGTAGCAACATTTCAGCAGAATCTCATCTGCCATCATCAGGCTTCTGTATTGAGTTCGTCTGTGAGTCAGACTTTCACAGCCGTTTCTGTTTTAAATTTGGTGCTAGCCTACGCTGTGCCAGAATCATCTCTTCTATTCATGCTATAGTGGCTAGGGTTTTGGTGCCACTGAAGTCGATGCTATGACCTGTTGTTTCATCGACTTCAATGGCACCAAAACCCTAGCCACTATAGAAAACCCCAGCCACAGAATTATCAGAGAAGCCATAGAGATTAAAAAAAAACTTGAAAGCATGAATAGAAGAGATGATTCCACCAGACTGTCAATTATTTGGAAGCCTGCACTCACAAACAAAAAAATCTCCACATCACAAGCCAGGCAAACACCTGGGCACAAACAGACTCCTCCTGATACCTCCAGCTCAAACACACCCCAACCAGGCACCCAGATGAAACCTAGCTTCCTAATAAATGATAGCCATCCGTTTACTCAGCGCCAAGCCACACTATCCAATACAGGAACACAATGTTGCCAGCCAATCAAGACAAAAAAAGCTACAAATCAGACAGAAGATATTAGAAACACCAATCAAGCAGAACAGAGCAAACTCCAAGACCAATAAACACAGACCAAGACTCCCAACTAATCAGGATGAAGAAAAAACCATTCTGGCACAGCAGTAGGCTAGCCCCAAATTTAAAACAGAAACAACTGTGAAAGTCTGACTCACAAACTCAATACAGAAGCCTGATGATGGCAGATGAGATTCTGCCGAAACGTTAAAAGCACAACTATAATGACGTGGGAAAATACCATAGTAAAAGCTGAATACCATACATGGAAGTACCCGCGAAAACGTAAATATAAATATTTATGTAAAAGAAACTCTTGAAATCATCAAAAATAAATACCAACCAGCTAAACACTTCATGGAACTAACAGAACACTGCCTAACCAACACATATTTCATATACAAAGGACAAATACACAAGCAAATTGAAGGAGCCCCTATGGGATCACCACTATCACCCATCATTGCAAACCTGTTCATGGAAGAATTCGAATCCAGAGCCCTGGCTAATGCCACCCACAAACCCAAACTATGGCTAAGATACATCGATGACACATTTGTGATTTGGCCCCATGGAAAAGAAAACCTAAATAATTTCCTAACACACCTAAACAGCACACACCCCAAAATCAAGTTCACCATGGAAACAGAAATAAACAAACAACTACCATTCCTAGATGTACTAAACTACAAAAGAACAGATGGCACACTAGGACACACCATATACCAGAAGAAAGCACACACCAACCACTACCTCAACGCCCAATCCCACCACCACCCAGCACAGATAAATTCCGTGGCTAAAACTCCAATTACCAGAACCAAACGCCTGGCAGACAAGACACATATAAAGACTGAACTATGCACCCTGACTAAAGTATTGACAGCCAACGGCTTCCACAAAAACAAAATCACCAGCTTGATCCACAAAAACACACCAAGACATAACAGAGACCTAGAAGATCAACAGATCCATGGAACAGCTGTCCTGCCCTACATAAGAGGTACTACAGACAAATCAGTAAGATACTACACAGGCATCACATCAAGACTGCCTTCAAAACAGACAAAAAAATAGAGTCATCCGGATAAACCCCAAAGACAAAATTGACCTGGAAAACCAAAGCATATACGAAGTTCCCTGTGCTTCATTCCCGGCCACATACATTGGACAGACCAATAGAAGAATAAGTACCCGCCTGGATGAACACAAAAATGCAGTAAAAAAGCTGGAACACACCTCCTCACTAGTCCAACACATGAAAGCCACAGGTCATAGCATCAACTTCAATGGCACCAAAACCCTGGCCACTATAGAAAACCCCAGCCACAGAATCATCAGAGAAGCCATAGAGATTGAAAAAAGACCTGAAAGCATGAATAGAAGAGATGATTCCTCCAGACTGTCAATCATTTGGAAGCCTGCACTCACAAACAAAAAAATCTCCACATCACAAGCCAGGCAAACACCTGGGCACAAACAGACTCCCCCTGATATCTCCAGCTCAAACACACCCCCACCAGGCACCCAGATGAAACCTAGGTTCCTAATAGATAACAGCTATCCTTTCACATGAAGCCAAGCTGCACTGAAAACCTCCAACACAAGAACAGAGTGTTGCCAGCCAATCAAAGCCACAAAACAGACAGAAGAAACCAGAAACACCAATCAATCAAACTCCAAGTCCAGTAAACATAGACCCAGGCTCCTAGCCAATCAGAATGGACCAGCCTCGAATTTGAAACCAGGACCTGTGAGACCCACATCCATACAGAAGCCTGATGATGGCAGATGGGTCATTGTAGCTACAACTTTAAAAGCACAATGGAGGAGAATCAGTTATTGCTGAACTATATGACTCTTAAGCAAACCCACAAGCATAACTAAAGGTAAGGGTTGCTCTAGTTCAGCAATAGCTAAAGGATCATAAATTCCCTATCCGTGCAGTAATGTGAGATGATTCATGGTAGGTAAATGTTAATTTCCCATATATCACTGATCCGAAGAATTATTGGAAATTAATATGACATTTAGCTGCCTGGCACTAATCATAGCATTCTTTGAAAATCTTTTGCTGTTTCTCATTGAGAGAAGTATGTCCAAATCTGGAGCTAACTTATTATCATTGCTTCTCCCAAGGATTGAAACATATCTTATGTCTTTTTATTGGCCTATCTGATGAAGACTATAACAATTTTTTTAGTTACATCAAAATCTTAGTTCTAAGCATACAGTTTTCTAAATAAAATAATATACTATCCATCTAGAGACTATTAACCACTTCTAAAAAAAACCTATATATTAATAAAGATCTATACATAGATAGGTGACTTTCCTAGAATGCAGTCCTTCTGATTCACTGATGGAAGATTGGCAAATATATACTCCCTTGTTGTTTTACTGCATAGTTTTGTGAGTGTGTTTTTAATTCATCCACAGGAACTTTGTCCAATTAAATATGACAAGCTTCCATCCAGCAGAGAGGCAGGGGTACAATATGTAATGTAATTTTTCATTGGATGGCATTTCAGTGACTTTTGTCTCTTTCAGGTGGATTTCCAACTCAGACAGAAACCTTTGGACAATCCTCCTGCACCAAAGACATATAAGAAAAGGTCCCATAATAAGCCGCATCAAAAGAAGATTGTCCCACGGGCTGCCTCATGGCAGATCCTACGATGAAGTCAGTCCTTGACTAGATAAAAGTTGAAGTGGCCATGTCTGACATGCAATGTCAACAATAGTGGCAAATGAACTTCTTAAGACGCTCCCAACCCTCTGATGATCCTCATAATCATGAAATGCATCTAAAACTTTCTGCTTATTAAATATATATTTAACTGCATTGTGGACTGGAAACTCTTTCCAAAGGAGGACAGGCATTAGGTTATTCTGTTCTATGATATTCTAATCAGTCCTGTATTTTAATTTCTCAAGAACACTACAGTACTGTAGCTCATGAGAGCCTGCATTGCCCTCTTCTGGGCACTGCAAAATAATCATGGGAAAAAAGTTATAATAGGATGTTTTTAACCAATTGTTTACATGAATATTGGAAAAGTTTCCAATGCATTTCTTTGGGGTGAAAAAAACATATATAAAACGGTAACTGTTAAACATCCGTGACACAACTTTATACTGAATTATAAAGGCTAACTTTATGTGCCTGCTCAAGCCAGCCCAATATGAGTTTATTCAGATTTGAACTTTTCTACAGAGCATCAGGCCTGCAGAGTTAATGCTATTCACCTATGTTTGAATCAGCAGAAACTGTTCCCTCTTCTGACTCTTACAGTGGTTACTGCCAAATGGTGCTGACCTGATTATCTGCCTGCAAAGCATGCTTCTGGCTTTGCATATTGCCCTTCAGCTTGTCACCTGTCAGAGGGAAAACCATATGCACATCGGACCACTATAATAGAAGTTCGTCAATAATTTCTAGGCTTGTTTTTCTTTGTTCCTCTTCCAACAATCCATTTTGTCATAACCCAAGTTCAATAAATTGAAAACCAAACAGAGCACATCAGATTTAGTAAGAGAGTTAAGTTACAAGCAACTTACTTTGAATTTCTCTTCCTTTCATTCCCCCTCCCCCTGCCATCCCTTATATAGACAGATACATGCAGACTTTCACATTTCTCTGTGTTCTGTTTAGACTGCAATAAGAGTAGAGGTCTACCACTAGGTGAGCCTCCTATTCTATTTCCTTGGTACATAATTCCTACCCACATTTGCATTAAGTGGAAAGGGTCATACTGTAGAGTTAAAGCAATTACTGCTAGGGAAGTAGTCTCAAATTGTGTTAAATTTGTGTTTTGCCGACAAAGAAATAAAGGGTGACTAGTATCTATTTCAAGCTATTTAGCTGTCATCAGCTAGCCATACCCTTCTGGGATTTGAACCTGGGCTACTTACATATTAGGTAGATGTATTAACCTCTAAGCCACAGGCTCAGGCTGTCCTTGCTACCCACCTAATTAGGTACATCTACTTAATATGTAAGTAATCTTGGTTCGAATCTCAGAAGGGTATGGCTAGCTGATAGGAACTAAATAGCTTGAAATAGATCTATACTAGTCTCCCTTTATTACTTTTTGGTAAAACATAAATGTAACACAAAAATAGTTTGTCGCAAATGTGACTGCAGGTGAAGGCTCTGGAATGGGGCTGAAAGGCAAAAATGGAAGCAGTATGCTCCACCCCATATTTCGGTAGTCCAGGTTGCCCTGATAGATTGGTCCCACCAGAAAAAAAACACTAACCTTAGAACTGTTTTGTAGTTTGAACAATCAGCAGATCCACTAGCAGCACAATGTTGGTATATACAGCAGCTATATGCAGAGATTAGCAGAATGACAGTTGTGGACAAGAGGGGAAGGCACATACCCACATCCACTCGAAATGACAAAACAGAACTCCTCTGATTCCATCTGCTATTGATTGCCTGATTTTACCTGCAGGGTAATGGTTTAAGTACACAGAAACAGATTTTACACTTTGGACTACCATTGAAACCTGTTGGGTGTAAGGGAAAGAACTTATGCCTATATCACACATGGAGTAGAGACAAGATAGCAATAGCACTTAAACTTATCTTCTGCTTTATAGTGCTTTACAGCCCTCTCTAAGTATTTTTGCAGAATCACCCTATTGCCCCCAACAATCTGGGCTCTCATTTTACCCACCTCAGAAGGATGGAAGGCTGAGTCAACTTTGAGCCTGGTGAGATTTGAACAGCCGATAGTCAGCAGAAGCGGCCTGCAGTACAACACTTCTAACCACTGCACCACAGAGGTTCTGTGATGAATGCAATTATCATGGTAAAAGAGAAGAGAAAATATGTTGCCGGTGCATGTTGATACCCAGGTGAAAATGGAACAATCCAAAAATCCTTATTACAACAGCTGCCACCATTACTACTGGTACTCATATTTGGCTGGTACTATACATATGCAGATAATTTCACAATACCAGCTTTGGAAAAAAAAAATCCAACTACGATTGCAATTTAATTTTATATATGGAGTGTGAGGGGGCACTATATTGTCCCACATTTCTGGCAGCAAAATGCCTTGAAGTAGCTTTCAGTGAATTACACTGTTTAACATATATTTTTATTTGACATCTGAATTCATAAACCATATAGAATTTGATGTTAATTTTTGATAGTTCAGAATTTCCAAGCTAATATCCAAATATCTGTGAGAAAATAAAAATCCATATTTTACAGGGTATTTCATATGGAACTAGCTTTTAAAAAGTTGGTGCAAGTTTTCAAAGCATTTATCAAAGCTTGTGAATTAGTTCGTGAACTTTGAATTTGCTAATACATTTGTGTTCATGGGAATTTATTTTCCTCCTGGTGAATACAGCTGCTTACATAATTTATTCAAGATGAACCATGTTTTACAAAACACCATATTTAAGACAAGTAGTATTAAATGTAAGTTTATAAATTCATGAAATATATGTCAGACTGATAAAACTTATCTTTTCGTTCTCTGGCATTTCTCCCAACTACTTTGGAACTTAATTTAAAAAGACTTCGAAATAGATTTTGTCAATCAAGCTATTTCTGTCTATTGTCAAGAACTGTGTCTTTCTTATTCCCCAAGAATATTGCCTTTTACTGCCATATTGTACAAGATTTGTAGGCCAATTTTTTCTGGGTATTGGTCAATGAAACAAACAATACAGATAATTGTTCTTATTGGTTTCCTTTTCACATGTTTATAGTTTCACAGAAATAAGAATAAGATACAAAAACATACAGTATATTCAACCGTACATACTGTTGTCTCCAGAAATTATGCCACTGAAATTTAGTAGCAAAGATTTAAAATTTTGAGTAGTTCGGAGAATCGACAAATACCACCTCAAATACCACCTCAGATTTTACAGTATCCTTCCCCTGCCACGCCCAAGCCACGTCCACAGAACCGGTACCCAAAAAATTTGAATCCCACCACTGGTCTCTATCCTTAATGCTTGTTGGAAAGGAACTGCTAGAAAGCATAGAAATGGTTTCTGAAAGAAAACAGGAAAGAAGCCATATTCACAAGCTGCTCCTTAGGAAAGGACTGAGGAGACTTGTCTCCCTCCTCTTTAACCATCATAGAAGATGGAAATTCAGCCTCTGCTTTCAGCTTGGGCAAAAAGGACAGGCAGACTTTGCCTGAATCAACCACAATTGGCTTTAACAGGTGATAACCGGTATTTTGACTTGGAACCAAAAGCCTCCTGCTAACCAGTGCAGTTCCTGTTAGATTGGTATAATTGTGCTGAATCACTTTGGATCAATCACAGGCTGGCAGATGAATTCTAACTAGTTCTAGTTTCTGGGGCAAGGCCACGGAGAGTGAATTGCCATAATCCAAATATGAACTGGCAAAGGCAAGGGTTGCTGACGTCAGAATTTGCTAAGCCTAAAATGGTTGCAATGGTTTTCCCTGTCAAGGCTAAGAAAAGGCCCTGGCAGGAGCCATGAGTCTAAAACCTTCAGATTGCACTTTTTCAGTGAGAGTTCTACCCTATCTATAATTTAAGTGAGAAAATCTGTAACCCAAAATGGGAAATTTAGAAATATTTCTGCCACCTGACAGAAATCTTTGAAAAATATTTTACCCCTAATTTATGGATGAGACTCAAATCAGCAGGCCCGAGGGCTCTCCTTCACTCCATCTGTCCTGTAAGCATGTAGATCCGTACAAAGATGACTCTCAGATCGGTTAAAATTTCTCTCATCTTCCTTCCACCCATCCCATTGACTAAGCAAGAACCGTGAATACTTTTCTCTTTGGGAACTTGATAATTTTTACATCCTTACTATTGAGGCCCGAAATGGTTTTTACACAGAAAAATAGGATTTTTTTTCCCCTTAATAATATGGTATGTCATTTATATATGTCAGCTGAAATCATGACTCAATGCCTTGACTGTTCCCATCTCTACTTTGACTGCAGCAGCATTCCCATGCTGCCTATTTTTACACAGGGTGATGATTTCATACATCCCACTAAGCTATAATAAGGTGGCTTTGATTTTGATCTCTAAAAACTAATGCACCTCTTGGCCAATTCGTGCCACATAGGGTTTGGGTTTTTGTTTTTGTTTTTCCAAACAGCCACTCTCTTTGCCAATCCTTTCTGATGCCCAGAGCTTTCAAAGGCAATCCGAGTATGGCACGGGGAAGGGAGGGGGAAATCTGCAGGTCAAAGAAAATACAGTCGTTCAAATCAAAGGCCCCCACTGGGAATGTTTTCTCGATGATTCCAGTCAGAGTTACATATCTCCATCTCCCAGAATTATGCTTTTGCTGCGTGCCAAGTTATTTGGAGAAAGGGGGTGGAAGTTATCAACGGTTGATGCTAAGAGGAGGCGATGGGCCATGCACCCCGCGCGACACAGGAGCCCGGAGGCTCGGGGTGAGTTTTCAGGGCTTCTGAGCACGTGCTGAGTTCCCGTCCCCCGCCCCCTCTTGCCCGAAGGAGCCTGCAGGGAAAGTCGGCTTGACTTCTGCCCGGCCAACTCGCGGTTCCGACCTGCCGCCTCCAGCCCCGAGTACGCTCGCTGGCGGAAAGGGGGCGCTGAGAAGACAAGCAGGCTGGAGAGGGCGGCGACTCGGGCTGGGCGAGGCTGAGCTCCGCTCCGCTCCGGGCCGCGGCTGCTCCCGGGGGCCAAGCCACAGGGAGATCGGCTGGGCTGGAGCGGCCGAAGGACCGCGCAACAGGTAGGGGCCGCCGGGGACGGCGGCGGCGGCGGCGGAGGAGGAGGAGGAGGAGGAGGAGGAGGAAGGGTTTCCGCGGGGATCCCCCTTTCCGCGTCCGGTCTGAGGTTTCTCAGGTGGTTCACTTTCGCTCGCGTCCCAAAGGTTCTCGCGTGGAAACTCCTTCGATGGGGCCCCAACTCCCACTTCGTGGCTTCTGCTCGTCCCGTGAAGCGGTGCGGCGCTACTTCGGTCGCCTCCGTGTTTCTCTTCGTCTCGCCGTAGGAGACCCCCATCTCCCCTCCCCATCGCGTCCTGCAGGCTTCAGAGGACACGTTGGACCCGCTTCCTGGACGATTCGTCCCTCGCGAACACACCCTCCTTCTCCGGACATCATAGTTTCCCACAGTTCCCTGGTGCCAGTGCCCAACCTGGGAATCCTCCCTCTCCCAGGATACGACTTTCTGTCACTCGGTTTTGGTCCCATCGACTGGAGATTTTGCTTTACTGCTCATCTTATGTCACCCCCGCCGGTTACAGGAGTGACTTTAAGAATATCGACTCAGAAGCAGTTCTCAGAGGTGGCTGACTTTTCCCTTTCCCTTCGTGTTGACGGGATTTGTCAGTGTCACTCCTTCCTTTAGAAACACTGTTTCTCAACCGTGGCAACTTGGAAGGTGTGTAGACTTCAACTCCCAGCCTGCTAGCTGGGGAATCCTGGGAGTTGAAATCCGCACATCTTCAGTTTTGCCAAGATTAAGAAACAGTGCTTGAACGCAAGGCACAGCCTCCATCTGACATTCATTCTGCCTTTCACATGGTCAGTTCCAGCATCATAACTATTGATGTTTGCCGAGCATCGTAAATTGTGAGACGAGACTCAAAAGTTGAGTCATAGTTGCCTGTCTTTTCTGATGACTGAACTTGAAAATAAAAAACAGTGATTCTGCTTATAGAATTAATAATGGAATATGTTGAGCAATAATAAAATGTTAGCGCAGAAAGGAATTGGTTATTGACTAAAGAAATGCTAGTTTTAGCTGATATTACCAATATAATCATGATCACATGCCTTAGTTAGATAAATCCTAGGTCAAAGAGCATAATACAATTATATGATTCTTTTTAAAAGTTACCTAGTTTTCCTTTTTTTTAAAAAAAAAATGCTGCAATGAAAAGGGAAATTCTGCAAAAATTATTGTCATTAGAAATATGTCCTTGTTTGATTTTGGCTTGATGCTTCATTTATTTTTTGTTTTAGTTTAATATTTCAAAAACTAGAATATACTGAGCTAAACTTTTCAAAAAATACCTTTTCCCTTGAGATAATAGTACCCAGTTAACCTAAATGCATTCAGCATCTTCCTAGATCACGGTTGTATTGAAGTATTTTAAACTCTGATTTCTCTCCCCCTCGCCTCTCCCACTTCAGGATTTTTGAATACATGTTTCGTAAAATGATGTTGGAGTTCAGACTTCAGTTCATATTTTCTAGGTTCAGTGGTCCAAGTCAGTGACTGTTCAGAAAGTTCTATAAATTCTAACATTTGTACAAATATTGTTGTTTCTTAGTGAACCTGTGAGAAGTACTTAAGGCCTCCATTACCAGGCTAAAGTGTCACCCACTCACCACTGAGTCAGTTGTAAACAATGCCAGCATACAATATGCTACCCTTACTGCTTATTCCTGTCCTGACTCCCTCCAAAGTAATGGGAGACAGATTCTAATACATTTTACAACTGAAAATGACTTACGCTTATTTCATTTGTGGTCTGAGGGATGAGAAGTAGGCAATATTACAAAGGCCAAGTATTAAAAAAAATGTTGCTAGGGCATATTTATGCTGTGAACATGACCTTCGATATCCATCTTCTTTAAACTGTATCAAATTCCCGGTCTGGGCATAATTAAGTATTTGTCATGACACACATGCTTTTCAACAGCTTTCTTGGGCTGATTCCTTTGCAGGTCTCATTTCTGCTTCTCATTTGGGCCTTGTGGTGCAGTCTGTTCTGGAGCAGCTAATTTTTTTCACATTTGATTTTCAAACTCACATATGAAAAAATACCAGAGGACAGCACTTTAAGAGGTTTTTATCAACTTAAGTTAAGCTAATTCCTTCACATACTATGATCAATTTTACCCTGTGACAGAAGGTTCATAATGGTGAATATGCAGCTGGGTAAGCCTGCTAGCTTGGAAGTGTGCATATGAGGGAAAGGGTGTGGTGGGAGCAGTGATAAGATTGCAAGGAGGCCAAAATGCCAGCGGGTGGTTAAGACCCCACCAATCAGCCCTATAAATGTTAAGGTTTGGGCTTTTGCATGTGTATGCCACATGTTTAACTTATGACTTGCAATTTCCATGTAGAAATTTTTTAAGACAGTGAACTGATTCTGATTGGTCTAAGTTTTTCATTTTCTCTATTGCTTTTCTGTAGCTATACAAAGCAATTCCTTTGCAAATTTTGGAAAAACTTGCAAAGAGTTCCTTGACCTGGATTGTTTCTTGTTCAGCATTTCTGAATTCATGCTTCATAGGGTGACAAAAAGGGAATTACACTTTCTTCAGATTGTGTTTTATAGGCAGGAGCCTCTCTGAGGTTATAACTAGGAATATACCTCCACAGAGTTTTGTTAAGCGTATTTTTTAGACCAATGTTGTGCTTGCTGATTGCTTGTGTATTTGAATGGTGTCACTGGCACCATTTTAAAGGACTTATCTCAATGTTTGCCTCCTTTATCCCTGGACTTTTAATAGATAGTGTAACTTTGTATACAGTATATCCATATATTTAATTTGGACAGCCAATTATAATAATCTATGATCCTTTCTTCTTTTTTTGAAGAAATATAGATGGTTTATGGTTCTTGAGGGATGTTTTCCCTCTTTTTTCCAGATGCTAAGGTTATTCAGTAGTCTTGAAAGCTTTCTATTATCTCCTGTATTGGAGGTAGTATGATTCTCTAATTACCTCTGTGTGAATCCAGCAGGACATTTCTTATTTATGTTCTTGCCTGCCTGCTCTGCTTCTAGTAATTTTGTTTTTAAGTTTGCATCATTGGCTTACAAGAAGCTAGATCCAGTTGTATAGATCTGTGATGGCGAACCTATGGCACATGTGCCGGAAGTGGCATGCAGAGCCATTTCCCCCAGCACGCGAGAGCTCGCCCAGAAGAGCCCCACTGTGCATGCGCGCACGCCGCTGCCACCCAACAACTGATTGTCAGGTATCTAGCACACATGTGCAGGGAGTGCATGGGATTTACATGTGCATGTGCAGATGTGCAGCGCAGGGGGTAATTGTGTGAGCATGTGCAGATGCATGGCACATGGAGTTGTAATCACACGTGCAGGCACAGCTGAATGGCATGGAATCATGTGTGCAGGCGCAGAGATGTATGGTGCGTGGTCGGGGAATCATGCACACATGCACAGGCATGTGGTGCGCTGCAGGGGGATCGCACGCACATGAGCAAGGGGGCAGTACACATTGCCTTCTGGGTGCTGGCACGTGAGCGCACAAGCACGCACATAATTATAGGCACACGAGCCAAAAAAGATTTGCCACCACTGGTATAGATCTAAGTCCCCAGGAAGAAGAAACATAACTGTTGCTTCACTGTTTCATAAACCATGAAACCTTTGACTTTGGCAGCTCATAAATTTTATTCTTGACCATACTGGCTGGTATTAATTTTAAGGCCCAGATCTACTGGGAGGCATTCTTCCAATTGAGTTTCTAACTAAAAAGTGCTCCTAAAGTTTGTGATGATTCCGTGTAGTGTTTGATTCACCATCATTTGTTTAATGATGGTTCAAAGTTATGATGGCCTTGGAAAAAGTGACTTGCAACCTGTATTAGTGCTTATGACTATCATATCACCCTTCCCCTGTGGCCATGTGATCATAATTCAGATGTTTAGCAACCAGTTCACATTTATGACTTGTTGCAGCAACCTAAAGTCACATGATCATGATTTATGATCTTTTTTTTTTTTTTTTTGCTGCTTTGTGGTAACAAACAGCAAAAAAATGTCCAGTGGGGAAACTTTAATTTATTTAACAACTGCCTGATTTGCTTAACAACTGTGGCAGTTTGCTTAACAACCATCATAAGATATTATTGTAAAATCAGGTCTGATTCGATTTAACAACCACAACTTTCATTGGCAATTCTAGTCCCAATTGTGGTCATAAGTTGAGGGTTACTAGCATTATCATTCCTGAGAGAAAACTGCTTTTGTTTCTCCAAATGAGAACTTTGGGTTGCCCTGATAAGAAAAATAATAGCACTTAGACTTTTATACCATTTTACAGTGCTTTACAGCCCTCTCTAACCAGTTTACAAAATCAACATATTGGATCCTCATTTTACCGACCTCAAAAGGATGGAAGGCTGAATTAACCTTGGGCCTGGTGAGATTTGAACTGCCAAATTGCAGCCAGCCAGCAGTCAGCAGAAATAGCCTGCAGTAATGCACTCTAACCACTGCACCAGATCACAGATAACAGATATTCAGAGTTGGAAGGAACCATGTAGGTCATCTAGTCCAACCCCCCGCCCAAGCAGGAGTCCCTACACTATTTCTGACAAATGGCAGTCCAGTCTCTTCTTGAATATCTCAAGTGATGGCGCTCCCACAACTTCCGAGGGCAATTTCTGTTCCATTGGTTGATTGTTCTCACTGTCAGAAAGTTTCTCCTTGTTTCCAGATTAAATCTCTCCTTGTTCAGTTTCCATCCATTATTCCTTCTCTGGCCTACAGGCGCTTAAGAAAATAGCTTGATCCCTTCCTCCCTCTGGCAGCCCCTCAAATATTGGAAGGCCGCTATCACGTCTCCCCTGGTCCTTCTCTTTACTAGACTAGCCAAGCCCAGTTCCTGCAACCGTTCGTTGTATGTTTTAGCCTCCAGCACCATCATGACTCAAGGTTGAAAGGGATTCTGATGGAGTCAAGCACCTCTGTCTGTTAGTTTTTCCTGACACAATGAACCAAGTGGGATCAACCAGACACTGAAACCATCATTAATATGAGTTAGTAGTGAAGTATCTGAATTTTTATCACATAAGCATGGAGATGCTACGTCATATATGTGAAAAATGGTCAAAAGTTACTTTTTTTCAGTGCCATTGTAACTCTGAACATTCACTAAATTAATTGCTGCAAGTCAAAGACCACCTGTACTTTGTGAAGAAACAGCTTTTGCATCTCAAACTTTTTTTAATATGGAAACATTTGGAAAAAAATTAATTTGGAAATTAATGTCAGGGCTGGAAAAACTCTTTCTGTTTAACCCTTTCTGTGTAATCTTCTGTATAAAATGCTCTGTATATCCTGTTCCATATATGCACACATCTAACCATTATCAATTATAGAATACTGAGCATAAGGTTGGTGTGTTGGTACATTAAGGTGTCCTTCTCCAGCATCAATTCCAGATGTTTGGGCTACAATTTCCTTTAGCCCCAGCCAGCCTAATTGATGGGCAGGGTGATGGAAGTTCCCTACTTCAGAGCCCTCTAAGATGCATTGTTCAGTTGCCAGATGTTTGGAAGACATCCAGTAAAGAAGTTATTGAAATTGAAAGCATTTGATTTCAAAGGACACACATAAGAAACACCCTTTTTGGCTTGTATAAGGAATTGTGTTATTCATATTTGGGTTGGTAATGCAGCAAATCCCAGGTTTTTATACCTTTATATAAAAGGAGTTGTTTTATACCTTTATATAAAAGGAGTTGGTTTATGGATTTAAAATTAATCCAAATTTTAAATTAATAATCTATTGTACTGAAGCTTTGAAAAAGTTGCTGGAACATGTATGAATTTGTACTCCAGATATAATTTGATCAGACCTTATTAGCATGACTGAAAAATAATACTTTTCTGGGGATGGCTTGGTTCTTCTGGACATGCCAACTCTGTTCATTATGGCATATTAATGGTTAGGAATAAGTAGCTATACAATTCTCTATGTCAGAGTAGTTAATGATTGTCTTGTGCTTGCCAAGTTTAGTGTTTGATAAGCATCTTCATTATCTGAGAATCAGGTTTTCCAGTCATAAAACTGGTGCTTGCATTCAGTTTGAGTAGGAGCCTATATTGTTGTTGTTTTTTTCAATCTGGAAGGGCTGATTGAAGTGACAAGGATGGGGACATTGTTAGGCATACACACCCACATTCCTTCTATAGAGTTAAACTTCACAAAAGCCGGTCAAAGTTGCAGAGATCTATTACATTAGATTACATTACCTTATGCCTAAGAAGAATACTGTAAGACAGGGGTTTCAAACTCAAATCGCAGGGGCCGGACTGGGCCATGGGCTACTTAGATCTGGCTGCCCTGAAAACAGTGAAGGATCACCTCTGCCAGCAAAAAAGGCAGGAAACAGTCCTAGAAACAGTAAAGAACTGCTCTGTTTTTGCTGGGAGAGGCTTACAGGAGGCCATTGCCGCCAAAAATGGAGTTAGGGAGCCCGTTTTCTCTGGCAGAGGACTCGGGCCGCCACAGCCGCACCCAACATGAGTGGTGGTGAGGTGGCCACGCCCACCCTGGCCATGCCATGCCTGCCCCCCCAAATCGAGTTTGATACCCCTGCTGTAAGGAGACTGGCGCAAGAGTCAGAGAAGGTTATTCTGTGACTAGAGCAAGTTTTCTAGGTGGGAAAAGGATAAAGGAGTTATTTTCTATTCTATGCTTCCCTGATGTATTCTCCTGTTAAATTGATGCAACAATTCTCAAATTGCAGAATAAGAATTATGAAAGATGTGGGGAGAGCTAATAGCGGTTATGTCAAAAAGCTATCCAAGATCTCCTTCACTGTTGTCCAGTCCACAACTGTGGAAAAAAGATGCTTCCTCTGAATTTCCATAGGTGTGATGACCCAGGGTGGGATACAAAACAAACACAGTCATAGAGCTCCTTTTTATTCCTTCACTTTGCTTCCAAGCTCCGAATATTCTTGACAGAAAACAAAAAAAATCCCACACAAACAGTTACAAGAAGAAGGAAAAAAGCAAACACAAACCAGGCAAGATAAGGGCTGGAGGACGTCCACAGATAACACACACTGTTAAGGATGCCAAACTTAGAGAGGAACCATAAACTAGAGATATTTCCACGCTTTGTTTCCAGTGTTCACCTGTCCGTCCTCTTATTCAGTTCTCACAGCTGCAGCCCATGAAGAGGATCAAGGCCCTCTCCTCCTGAGTAGACCACGTCTCTCCCTTATCCTTTCCTCCCTGGGTGCCCTAGGATGGGTAGGGGATGGGCCTGGGTCCTCCTCTGACTGCTCAGCTGGCCTCTACTTTTCCCCAGCCTCCTCCACAACCTC
This sequence comes from Laticauda colubrina, assembly GCA_015471245.1. Lineage (NCBI taxonomy): Eukaryota > Metazoa > Chordata > Lepidosauria > Squamata > Elapidae > Laticauda > Laticauda colubrina. The sequence continues at coordinate 11,499,421 of BLBF01000053.1, forward strand.
CGGACCCGGTAGGCTGTTCCTCCTCTCCCTCAGAGTCAGTCTCTACCAGGGGCATGACAACAGGTCTTGGGGAAAACAAACACCATCTTTCTCCCTTAAAAGACCTGCTAAGGCACCTGGAGCCCAATGATGATGGGGTTCCTTACACAAACTTCACAGCGCTGTGAAGTGTTTCACAGTGTTTCAAAGGTGATTCTAGGTTTCAGAGGCAAGGAAAAAAACTTGACTCGGTTCATGTATTAACTGATGTTATGTGATTGCAGAGGTCTGAAACTGGTTCAAAATGGGTATTGAGTTTGTGTGGAAATGGTCATAAACTTTGAAACGTAAGGGTTAGTAACATATGTGTACACCTTTCTCAGTCTGATGCTCTACCAATATGTTTTATTTATTTTCATTTATTTGTTAGGGTTATATCCCGTTTTTTCTTCTGGGAGCTGAAAGTAATTTATACAAGGAAAATCTCTTCATTTTATCCTCGCAAAAGCAAATCTTAGAGACAGGCTGGATTGAGAGTGACTGGGATAAATAAATGCTTGTCACTAAAGGTGGAGTTTGTTAGGTGCACTGTGCTATTTTCAAAGATGGTTGTGATACTTTTGGCAAAAGAAATGGTAGCAACTGCAAAGGATAATCGAAACGTATTGTGAGGATTTAGATAAGTATTATTGAGGGAACCATGAAAAATTAAGTCCAATGAAGTCTTGGCTATCAGGGTCTTCTGAAGACCAGAGGAATCCAGTCCTCTTGCATATATAATAAACCTCTCTGAACTTATACAGTAGAAGGTTGATAGGGATTCTTCTACTATTTCTTTTCATTTGTGGATGTTCCTGAAATAAGAGGGGAGGAGTACTGGCAGGGAGTTAAAGCTGGTGACTCAACTATGAGCCAAGGCTTGGGTACATAACACGCTTCCCCACTTCCTCTTCCCTGGATTGCCTTCTCCTACAGCACACTGGCCTGTTATACTTGAACTGAATATTGCTGGTCAAATGAAGGAAGCTGGAGGCAAAAAATCTGGGAACAGTTTGCTCTTTAGGATAGAAGGCTGGGTTCTCTAATGAGGCAGCCGGATGAAGCTGAGAGATTGTTTCCTCCCTCTAGGCGTTAGTTTGGAAGAAAGATTGGCAAGCAGATGTTCCTGAGGAGACAGCAATCTGTTGATGTTTTATCATGGAATAAGCTACGATTTTTGGAGCTAGCCTGCCAAACACAAGGGAGGGCTGGCTGCAAAAGACAATACTATACAGTGAAGAGTCCAAGGTCCAACCCTCTTGTAACTCGCCAAGCGATAATATAGGAAAATTTACAATATGCACATATTGTTATTCTTCTTTTTGTATGTATCTATTTGCATAATTAACATAAGTTATGGAAATCTTTGAGCAATCTTTTAAATTGCATTTTCTATGTTACAGTCACTAGAGGGTTGTTCTGCCATTGGCCTTCCTAATAATCATCGTTTTTTGCTAATTATTGCTCATCATTCTTATGCAGCTGATTGAATCCTTTTCTTAGCAGGATCATAATAGTGCAGGGTTGTTGTTTTTTTACACGTTAGACATGACAGGTTGACTGTTGTCAAAATAGTAAAGTACCACTGAATGGTTGTCTCTCATGAATGTTTTAGTTTGAATTCTTGCACAAAGATAGAGTTTGCACAATGTTCACTCTATAATTATATGCTGCAAGGCCACCTTGACTTGTATTATATCTTTGGAAGGCAGTAGCTTCTGTGCTAGATTATCAATATTTATGAGTTGGGACACTTCCAAATCTATTTGAGCCTTCTTATTCTTCTTCTGGCATCACAAGAAATCCTGCCTTAAGGAAGGAGTACATCATGGACAGTTTGCAAGACAAGAGCAACCTTCTGAACAGTCAAATCTAATTCATTATTGTCTGCACTGACTTCCTATTAGTTTGTCAGAGCCTAAGATGGAGCCCAACACCTTCTGGCATTGTCAGGAACTGAATCTAAAGCTTTGCAAGCAAAGCGCACAATCCACCACAGAATTATAGCCCTTCTATATATTGTGCCAGTTTGATTTTCCTCCAAAGTGGAGAAAAATGTGCTTCTTTTCTATCCTCTGTAATCATTTCAGATTTAATACTCTTTGTTGCCTTGCAATCCATGTTAAGATTATTAGATTATTTATATTTTATTAGGCTGAGTATTCTATAATGTTGGGGTATAAATAAATATAAATAAACAAAAATTGTCATACATTTTAGTCATCTTTCCATCATTAGTTTATCCACATTGTCACTATTTGCACCTCTTTCGGTGCTTTTATACTTGCAGGGTAATTGAATTATTGCACTCCATTGTGGCTCCTTCACACAAAGACTAAAAAAAAAAAAAGCTGAAATGAATTGTTAACTTTCAGCTCAAAGCTTCTCCAATAATCCAGGTCTTTCTGGCTGACTGTAAAGTGTTAGAAGTAGCATGTGGTTGCCTATGAATGACATTATGCCAGTTCTGTGCAGGGATTAGGTGTCTGGGGTACAAAGGCAGAACTAGCTCAGGAACCAAAGAATTCCAACAATGCCAGAGGTCAAAAAGATGGTCAGGTAGGCAGGGAGAAATACGATGTTCAGTGTGTTAGGTGACAATGCCAGAGATAGCTTCTATTTAATCAGGCTCTCCTAAAAGGCCTTAAAAGTGATATCAAGTATTTTACAATTTGAAGAATATTATACATGATCTTTAAAGAAAAGAGTCGTGTTGTTCTAGGCTAACCTTCTGCAGCTGGTAGTCTGCACAGTTCAAGGTCAGTGGAATGCTGCCAGATGCCATTTCTTCTCATTGTTACAACTTTGACTGGAAAATCAGATCCTTTCATCTCAGAATCTCTAAAACAGGGTTCTCCAAAATGATACATACAGTATTGACCCCCAAGGATCAATGGGACTATCCAAGAAGTCAATATTATTGTTAATAGTGGAATTAGTTAAGTTAAATGTCTATGGAAATTCTCAGCCATCCAGGTCATGGTTGTCCCAAAGGTGCTTTTTCAAGAGGCAGCTGGAGTTAATAAATTAATGTTTCTTAAAATTATTGAGTCATTTCTGTGAAACATAATTTGATTAACTCTAGTCTGGTAGCTGCTTCCTGAATTTGGGGGATTACCATTTCAAAGTTTGGACCAGATCTGTTACCTAACGACATTGAGCAGCCCTTGTAACCAACCATAATGGAAAAAGCATTTAATCAGAGTCTTGGTTCTAAGTTGTTAAAACCAAATCTTTGAATCATTGCAGATGCTTCAATATAGTTAGGGGTGCCCTGGACACGAACAGGTTCCCCATTCAGTAACTTCTCCACTGCATTCTGTGGCTTCCCAGATCGAGAGCAAGGATGGTCCTACACAGAATGTATTAACAACTATCTCAACGTGAGCTTCTTTGATACACAAGTCTGAACTTGCCTTTTCTGCATTGTGGTCTGAATAGTCATATGGTGAGGGCTGATTTATTGTATCTCACAAAGGGGCAACATCTCTTATGGCTGTGATTTTTTGTTTTTAAATATATCTATTAAATTCCCTTGCAATTTTTCATATATGTCAGCAGCTGTTTTATTGGATGAAGTTATCTCTTAAAGTTGATGAGGTGCGAGTGTACTTTTGATGCAATCCAATCCAATCCAGAAAATCATAAGGAAGGATATTTTTTATATACTGCATGTTGCAGCTGGGGTCATAGTTGAAAAACAACTGGTAACATTGTTCTCCATCTATCAGCAGTATAAAAGCTGGGAATTGCCAAGGCAGCATTTCTGAAAAAGGCAAGCTTCACATTGTTGCCATGTTGAAACCCATGCCTGATAATAAAGCAATGCCATCAAAACAGCATATTGTTCTCTGCAGTCCTTCATTCAAACTTATTTCACCCTGTTTATGGATTTGGATGCACACTTGTATCAATACACATCCAGTTATTTCTTTTAAGAACTACACAGCCAAAGTTCCAATGTACAAATGGACACTTCCCAGGCACAGCAACATGTTTATTCCCTGGTTGGAAGTGGGGGACGTATAACTTATTTACAGTCTAAGAGGAGGCAAGTGTGTCACCTTATGAAAGTATGTGCTTTGTCCCTCTTGATTTCTAATGCTAAAAGCAGAGGACTGTGGGAAACTCCCACATAAGTCTCATGGCATACAGCAAAGGCACACAGCCTGTATCTTTGGCACTCATATAGTCCATAACTCTCCCCTCTTTTTAAAGACTCTTTGGGGACCCCTCTGCTCAAAATTGGTAATGTGCTTTCCCGCCACAGAGGAAAAAATATATACGAAAATGGTAAGCTCCAAAATTGGGTTAAAGCAGTAAAAGAGAAAGATCTCCCCGCTTCAAAAAACACCACCCCACCCCAGGAAAAATAACCCTGGAAACCCACCCATGCAATGCAGCCTATTAATATTAAAACATTGTCTATTCCCACCTTTTTCACTATTTAAAAGAAGAAGTTACAATGACTAGGGTAAAGTTGGGAGAAAATAACCACCAACCTTCCAGAAGCATCAGGAGAAAGCTTTTTCATACTATGCTAAAACTGTTCATATCAGTGGAATAAATGTTATAATTCCAATCCAGTTAAAGAGACAAGAACAAAATTATTAGAAAGGTGGAAAAGTTTGATAGCCAGATCAGTTTTTTTTCTTCTTTGTGTCTTATTCTCACTAGCACACAATCTGTGCGTCAGGGAAGTTCTAAACTTCCGTGCTTGCTTTCCCTTCTTTCCTGCATGTCATCTGTTTCCTTCCTAAATGCTATGTGATTTTTGAATTTGGGGAAATGTCTATTGAGCTGGAGCTCACACTAAAAAAAAAAAAACTGACTGTATGAACATTTGGAAATTTCCCATATATTGTACATATGAGCAGTCACTAGAATTGTTCATTCTCCACATAGACTGTTATAGAACTGAGGTAGCCCTATTACCTTTCTGAGTAAGCTCACAAATAACATTAAGCCATGGTTTGTAACCCCCGGTTTATTGAATTGGGTGGGGGGTTATATGAAACATGCTAAGCCGTAAACCACAATTCACAAATTAGAAAGGTTGGCTTCATAAAATATTTTGTTCGTTAGAAATATATTTTTTTAAAAAACCATTTCATTTGAAGAAATGCATGTCTTAACCTGTGAGTGAGCCAGAACTCCCAGGTTAAGGAATGCATGCCAAACAAATGATCCTCTTCACAATGGCTTCACCTTTAGACTGGTTTGGTAATGGGAGAGGCAGCCCTTCACATATGCAGAACCCGGTTCTTTGGGAGGAAATGATATGAAGTAAATTACACTATGCATAGTGCAATATAACTATCTGCTTGGGTAACACTATGCATATCACAACCACTTTTCAATACATGAACTTCTGTTGTTGAACCCTAAATCAATTCATAGGGTTTGAACCCTACGCATACATTTTTAACAATATGAAATCCTAATAGTGCTGTGATTTCTGGACCTAGTGCTTCCTTGAGACTAGGTTTCTCTAATCTGAAGCCTTTCAAGGGGTGTTGAATTTCATTTCATTTCAGAGGTGTTGAATTGCAATCCCATAATCCTCAGGCAGATAGCCCATACATTTCAACTTTGTTCATATTTTGCAGTGCTACTATTTTTAAAAAATATGGTTTATTGAATAAGTGTCAGTGGTTGGGCTCACACAATATACCACTCTACACTAAAGTATGGCTTAATTCAAGGATGTAGTCCCTGAATCTTTTTGCTTGGCTCCTATAGTCGCCTTTGACTGTGAATTTTGAAAATCCAAAGTATGGTTTTTTTAACATCTTTCACCACAGCTGTTGTGCAATCTTTCCACATAAACTAAAGAAAGACTTGAAAATCTGATCAAAAGCCCAGGGGAAAAAAAGAAAAGAAAACTTGGTCTTACCCAATTTGAACAATTAAAATTGTGTGTGAATTAGGAAAAAAAATATGAATGGGATGACTCCCACAGACTCCTTCCTCCCCTTAGTAGTTTCATGTCAACTTTCCCCCATGACCGTTTTATGCATAAAAAACAAGATTGCTTGGGACTTGGTAGAATAGTTTATCCATGGGCAGGAAGTTCCTCAGTCTGTCTAACTATTGACATTTACCAATGAGATTTAGACCTAAATTGGTCAGTAATGTATAATGAGCTGACCAGGATTTAGCTTGCAGTTGTATGTGAAATAGTCTACCAATCTTCACTCTCGAAATATTTGGGGTATAACTGTTATTTTTTTCAGAGCTACTGACCATGAGGCAATTCTAGCCCAACACACCCAGAACTCTAGAGAAGGCGGGTCCAGGTAGGACAAGGTAGGGGTTGTGCCAGATTACTCATGTACATATACTTAATAATTCTTGCTTCATGCCAGGACAGTACTTCTCCATTTAATATAAAATTTAGTTTAGGGTATATCAAGCAGATATTTCATATATCATTAACTACAGAGGGTAAAGTTTGAATCTCAGATTTTTGTCATCTAAAACAGATATTCTACTAGTGAACTTAGCTCCTTCTCCCTATCTCTGTCCTTGGATGTACATGACTGGTGTCGAATCTTCTGTGAAATTCATCTAAGTTCAAAGTGAAACAGGAAAGGGCTAGAGGAAGAGCTGATTGAAAATAATATCTGAAAGCAAGCTAGGGAACAGAGGAGGCCAGAAGGTCAGGAGGCAGATGATATCAGGAGGAAGTAAAGCAGAAAACAAGGCCAGCATGATAAAGAGCAACATCTTATATGAAGGCTTTTATAGAAAATAGGAGTGAGCAACTAAGAGAGGGATAATGGTTTGTGGGAAAAGACAGATGACATGTATTTATCTTTTATTTATTTGACTTGGATGCTGAATGGTAGTTACTAGCCTACTAAATCCCTCATGCTGGTGTGGATCGCACAGGTGTGTGAAATAACAAAGATATTTTACAACTGTAAAACTATACACCCCAGTATAATAATGTTGTCTTTAGCTATTAGGAGTGTATGCTGAAATAAATTGTATGATTGGACTTGAAAGCGCCTTAAGAACACTCTGGCTGGCAAGTGTTGCTGCCCTTGTAGTCTTAATGCAAGACAATTAAAAGCAGCAATTGGTGGATTCCTCTGGCTGCATTTCTCTTCCTTCTTAGCCTCACTTGCCATTAGGAAAATAACTCCTCATTGTTGTTCTTACTAGAAGGCGGATTGAATTTGAGTAACTGAGGGCAAATGCCTGGGATGGAGGCATTAGCTGTTTTTCAAGTTGTTAAATGACTGGCTGTCAGTGCAGAGAATTTCTGTATGGTTAACCTGCCCTCAGGCTAATGTATTTCTCAACACAGAACTTTCTTCTGAGAAAGAACTTTCTTCTTCTGAGCATTTAAACCCATGAACCAAAATAGTCTGAAAGATTATTTGAAGAGTTTGAATATTAAGATTGTTGGGGTAAGAGGAATGAATATAAAGATGGTTGATTTGACCAAAATTAAATTAAATGGATATTTCTGGAAACTTTTAATGGATTTTTTAACCAGGACTGGATGATGACATTTTAAGATTTTGTTTATTTGCTATATTTCAAACTTTTCTGATTAAAATTAAAATAGCTATGTTGTTATCTCTGATCATTTTTCTTGGTTTTTTACTGACTAAATTTGGATGTTGAAATTTGTAGGATTTGTTTAGTGATAAAAAGTGAGATATAAATAAAACAAAGGAATAAAATGGGCTCATTAGATCAAATTTATAGTACATAGGTTGTTATTTCAGGTAACTGAATGGATTTTTTTCCTGATTGTAATGGAAGTTGAGGTTTTAAAGACTTGTTTATAGAAAATAGGATGAGATTATTTATTTATCAATCAAAGTTATTGGCTACCCATTTTATCACAGCATAACTCTGGATATTAATAATAATATTAGAATATTAAAAATAAAACTATATAAATAGAATGCTACAAAACAATAAAAATAAGAAAATATAATATGATAGCTAAAAGATGGGGAGAGGGGAATTGATGTGAGATGAAGAGGTTGTTTATTTGTATTTTAAGAGATGATAATGTTACAAATGCTTATACTTTCTGGAAGGATAATGGGGAGTTTTTTCTTTTAATTTTTTTTCTTTTCTTTTTTGCACTTCTTTTTTATATTTTGTATTATCCATCTATTGCAATCTTTAACAAAATAAATATACCGAGGCCTTGTTATGCTATGATTAGTGGGATGTGGAAATACATTTTGTGTTCCACAAAAGAGTAGCTGGTACAAGTCTTTGCATGATTTCTGGCATGAACGGGTGTTCTTGCGTTTCTGCAAGCATTACCTGCTTTTTTCAGTTTGTAACATGTTGGCATTGCTGTCCTAATCTGGATTTTGTATCTTTTTATTGCAGATTCCAAAGATGGAGACAGGCTCCCTGGTGCGAGCTGTCTTTGATTTCTGCCCCAGCGTATCTGAGGAGCTGCCACTGTTTGTGGGGGACATCACTGAAGTGCTGGCAGTCATAGATGAGTTCTGGCTCTTTGGGAAGAAGGAAGGAGTTACAGGTACATCTGAAAGGTCTTTGGGTCAGTTCATGAAGTTGGTTGTGTCAGAATCCAAAGGTGCTTTTCAAAAACAACTGGGCTTTCCTTGTTTTTTCTTGACAATGTTTCGCTTCTCATCCAACAACTTCTTTGATTCTGACTGAATGATGGGGAATGGAAGGATTTATGTTCTTTGCAGTCAAGGGATAAAAAAATCCTTCCGTTCCCCATCATTTAGTCGGAACCGAAGAAGTTCTTGGATGAGAATGAAACATTTTCATCATCAACAACAACAACAAAAGTACAATTGCCTTTTGACCTGGATGACTGAGAATCTCCATGGATGGTTGGGGTAGAAGTGCTAGAGGAGCTGAACAAGTAAAGCTAAGTAAATAAAAGGAAATTTCATTGTAAATAAGGATTTAAACACTCTTAAGCCTTTCTTTACTACTATTTAGCAGTTGAAATATCAATTATTCTTTGCTGAAAAATTAGAAAAAGATGGGATTGGATGCATATGAGCACCACTCCAATGCCCTTTCTACCTAATGGTTAGTGGTAATTTTTCCTGTGGTTTTGGAACTGGAACTGAACTTCCAGTCAAGGAAACCATCATTTTCTGCCTTTAACAGTGTCACATGGTAGATCTCTGCAACCCCATACTGACATGCAGCACAGCCCGGTACTGGCATGCCTGAAAGGTATGCTGCACAATTTCTGCTGACATAAAAGTCTTTTTGGTTCCAGGACAAGAGGAAAGCTCAACAAATGGCTATATGGATGAGACCACCATTTTTTTGTGGAGCTTTTCAGGAGGCATTTTTATCCCCTTCCTCCCCCAGTCCTTTTGAAGGGGTATTTTGATTTCTTTATCGAATACTTTTTGGCATTTCTGTAAATGTTTGGGTTCCCATCCACTTCCTGAGATCTCTCTGTTGTACTGTTTGGTCTTGAAATTAGACAAATTAGATAGCTATTAATATATCAGAAGCTTGCTTCTCTTTTTCTTTTGTAATTCTGTTTTCTTAACCAGTAAAATGGAATATAATTCTCAATATACTCAGTATATGGGATCAGCGTAGCCACAATACCCTGAACAATTTGGGATAGTTTTTAGGGCAGTACCTGTTTTGAAAATGAGCAAAATGACTCAAGACATAGTATCTCTCTCTCTTTCATTGAAACTGCCCTTCTTTCTCTGTGCAAACCTGAAAGAATATTATTAGTTTTATCTTATGGGATCATTAAAGGGCATGGCTATTTAAAAAGGTGGGTATAAGTTGTATCAGAATTTTAAAATATATGCATATTATATTTCTAATAAAGGAGAATATTTGTAGCTCAGGACTGAAATGAGGGGTCCTTGATGCTCTCTGAGCTTGCTTGTTTTCTTGCAGACGTTTCATTACCCATGTAGGTAACATAATCCATCAGTGCACAGGACCCCACATATATTTCTGTTAAACTTTGCAGTAGCCTTCCTCAACCTGTTGTCTTTCAAATACGGTTATGGTATTGGTAACTGAGAAATCAGGAGGTTGAGGAAGGCTGCCTGAATCTTCATTTGTACTGATAAATGAAAATATTTGTAGTTTAGGTTTGAAATGAGGGGGCCATGGTGCTCTCTGAGCTTGGCTGTTTTCTTGCAGAAATTTCATTGCCCAAACTAGGTAACATCAGAAATACTAGTGAAGTTACCTAGTTTGGGTAATGAAATATCTGTAAAAAAACAACCAAACTCAGAGAGAACTAAATCCTCCTCATTTTCATATGTAGTATATTCTGATGGGATATCGTAAAATATTTGACTTGTCCACTTTAGCTTATTTTTTAACCAACTTGCTGTTAACTTCATGAAATAGTGAACATGTACACGGATTCAGCAACAATACTCATTAATGGGTGCATACATTTTTGCCTATACAAGAATTCTGAAATGTCAGCATCCTTTTTTGAGTCCTTTTTCTTTTAATGTCAGTATTACTGTTAGAGCCCAAGAACCAAGAAAAACAAAGTATTACTTCTGAATAGTTTCCTTTATTGTTCTTCACACAATCTTCCCAGACTGTATATTGTGATGCAAGCTTATTGTATTTGCATCATGATGTTACAAGAAAATAAGTGAGTAACAGAGTTTTCCTTGTGACACCAAAAGACATATTTTACTAATTTGATGAAATCACAGGTTGGTGCAGATGCCTCTGGCTTATTGCTTTCAAAAGATGGAAGAATCAAATTATGGAAATTAATCCTTAAATATGGAGATAATCCTAAAATGGTAATGTTGTGTTATTTTGATTTTTGAAGTAAAACATTTTTGATATAAAAATCATAAAATTTAAATTATAAAAATTATTTACAAAAATATGGGTATACAGATATTTATATTATGAAATAGAAATTCACAATAATTGTTATTGTTCAGGAATTTAATACTGGAAAAGCAGGACAGAACAAAAATTTGTGGAACTTTCTGCCAACAATGATTATCCCCACTATGTGTGTGTGTGTCCGTGTCCATGTGCCTATGTCTGAAAGAGAGAAAGAGAGCGGATGAAAAAAAGGTGAACAAGTGCTGATTAGTAAATAAAAAATGGTAACGTTAATTTGCTGATATAAACTGTACCCATCAGAAAGTCATGTTGAAAAAGCTTTCTGATCTCAAGTCGCTATATAGCAACTATCTTTTGAGAGCGTAAGAAAGAAAATTTGAAACAACCAGGAGAGGGAGCCATTCCCTACTCTCTGCATTCATTGATTGTTCAATCTTGTGGCTCATCACAGAACCAAAAAATATTTAAGAAATATACCTTACTTCTCCATTAAGAGAGTTAACAATAATCTGAACCACTTGATTTAATACTTATATTCCAGAACCTGTTTTTAAACATATTAGAACTAAGGCACTCATGACGTATATTGACAAGTACAGCATTATAGTTGATGTCCTGGTAGTCCCATATCTAGACAGAAAATATCAGTGCTTCTTCGTGGACACAAATTATAGATAACTTATTATCTAGATGAATAGTGACTATCACATTTCCAGAAAAAGAACAACCTGATATGGATGGAGGGAAAAGTTTGTCCCATACAAAGGAAAAGCAACATATCTCTCGTGTGTGACAACCATTCAATTAAGAAATTTTAATTTTCCTTAAGGCTACAATTGTGATAGTAGACAATACTAAGTAAGATGGACCAATGACCTAGTAAACCATAACACATTTTTCTTAGATTTGCATATTGTTGGTGTTACCAGTGGGAATTATCAAAGTTTATCAATTCTCATGTAGCAAAACTTTTGCGGTTTCCAACAATGTACACTGCAGAATTTTTTTATCTTAGCAAGTATATATTAAATGAAGAAAGTAGTGTACAAATCCCTCAATTTTATGGAATTGACAACAGAATAGTTAGCACTAAAGACAGTTTATTACACTGCTGCATTTCCCACCATATTTTCTGTTGTGAAATGCTGGAAGAATCCTGATGAAAAAGATGTCAGCAGGAGAAAACTTCGTGGTGCTTTTAGGCCATGGTGAAGATTGAAATAGATGTCAGTGGCAGAACCATGACTATACTTTCCACTATTTAGATTTTTTTTTCTGTTCTATTGAACAAGGTCTTTGTTCTTATCCATTTTAGGGCAGTTCCCCAGCAGCTTTGTAGAACCCGTGGATGTTCCTGTTATGAAGCAAGGAGAGAAGCTGTTTGTTTGTATCAGCAACTTTACTTCCCAGGAGCCTGGCAGCTTGGCCCTGCAGAGAGGTACTGGCGATTTCCATGCATTCTTTACTTGGGCAAGAGAGATCCTGAATGCTCTGCTCTTTTGTAAATCTCTGCCAGTCCATCAAAAGGGATTCTATTCTGTGTCCTAGTTCTAATCATAGCAATCCAGCAGGTCTTTCTGCTTCTGTACCTTGGTAGTCTTGCTATATTTGGAACAGAAGTCTGATAATCTCTACAGTCACTAGAATAGTTGCCATTTTCCAGCACATTTGGTCTAGTGGTTAAGACAATAAGATAGAAATTAGGAGATTGTGAGTTCTAGTCCTGCCTTAGGCATGAAAGCCAGCTGGATGACTGTGGGCCTGTCACTCTCTCTTAATCCAACCCACAGAGTTGCTGTTAGGAGGAGGAGGGAGTATTGGATTTGTTTGTTACCTTGAGGTATTTATTCCTCCATAAAAGGCGGAATAAATATAAATAAATGTAATTGTTTGTCAAATGCCATTGAGAGCAATCTGTGTGACTGGCTACTTTGAGTTGAAATCTTAAATTGGACTACCAGTAGTTCTTGACTGACAACCATTTAGTGACAATTTGAAGTTTCAGCAGCACTAAAAAAATGACTTGCAAACAGCCCTGACACGTACAACTGTTATAGCATCCCTCTGGTCATGTGATCAGAATTTGGTCTCTTGGCAACCAGCATGTAGTTATGACTACTGCACCATCCCAGGGTCATAAGACCACCATTTGCAGCCTTTCCAGGTAGCTTCCAACAAGTAATATCCACGGAGAAAGCCAGATTTGCTAAACAACCGTGTGATTCTTTTAACTGCAGTAATTTGCTAAACAATCATGGCAAAAAGGGTCAAAATCCACTCATTTAACAATCACCTTGCTTAGTAACAGAAATTCTGGTCCGAGTTGAACAGAGAATTCCTGAGCCATTTTTTGGGATGACCTCTGGCAGGAGTAGGTTGGGGGTAATCCTAGCTCTTCTTGATCCCTTGGCAGCTTTCAGTACTATCAAATATGGTATCCTTTTGGATCAGCCTCAGGAGCTGAGATGGTGGACAGTTTTCTATTGGTTCACCTCCTTCCTCCAGGACTTGTCCTAATTGGTGTTGATAGGAAGTGAGAGGTCCTTGCTTTGTAGAGTGCTACAGGGCTTAGTCTCTCTGCTCTTTTTTAACATCTACATGCAGCTGCTGGATGACAGCAGTTGTCACTACCAAACAAAGTATCATCAGTATGAGGATGATACCCAGCTATATATCTCTATCCCAGGTGAAATAAACAATGTTATAGATACCCTTTCATGGTGCTTGGAGACACTGGGGGTCTGGATGGAGAACTTCCAGCTTCAGCTGAACTTCTAGCTTCAGCTGGTATGATTGAGTGGCTGTATGTAGAAGGCTTCCCTCTATCTGGGGGGTTATCATTTTTAGTCTTGAATGGGGTTTGCCCTACTCCAGACAGATCTCAGAGCTGATACTCAGATCCTCTTGAATTAATGACCCCTCATGGACAAGGTGGCAGTCATGGCTAAGACGTTTTTGTTCAACTTTATGTTGTGCACTAGTTATGCCCTTTCCTGGATCAAAAAGCTTTTTTTCTGTCATTCATGCCTTGGTCATCTCACTTACAGGCTACTGCAATGCATTATATATGGGGCTACCCTTGAAGAGTATCTGGGAATGTAGAATGTGGAGACACAGTTTCTATAACACCTTGGCTATGCGAAATGCGAAATCGGGTGTCAGTTTACTTCTGGGTGCAAATCAAGCTGTTGACTGGCTGATGTAGAAATTTGATAAATAAAATAAATGAAATGTATTCCTTATCCCTGCAGGAGACCTGGTGATTTTGGATGATTCTATAGCATCTCCTTGGCTGAAAGGCCGGAGCAGCTGGGGCACCAGTGGCTTCTTCCCATCATCCTGTGTTCGAGAACTCAGCCTCTCAGGTTTTGGATCCCAATTCCTACATGGCGCAACCCTGGAAATGCCATCCTATGCTCTGGGTCAGGCCCGAGCACTGATGAGCCTTTCAGCCCAGATGGAGGAGGAACTTGATTTCCGAGAAGGGGATGTGATTATCATTGTTGGAATTCCAGAACCTGGATGGTTTGAAGGGGAGATTCAAGGTCGCCGTGGCATCTTCCCAGAGGGATTTGTGGAGCTTTTGGGTCCCCTAAAAACCAACAATAGCCCAGATGACCCAACTTCATCAGAGATTCCGAAAATAAATGGAACGAAGGATACATATCCCCAGGAAGAGGAGAAGTTGTGGAGGGATGAAGTGGGATTGCCAGGACCTTATGGGATTGCCCTCTATCGGTTCCAAGCCCTGGAATCAACAGAACTAGACTTTGAGGTGGGGGAACGGATCCGGATTCTGGGAGTTCTGGAAGATGGCTGGCTAGAGGGAGAACTTCGAGGAAAACGTGGCATCTTTCCTCACCGGTTTGTGAGATTGGAGGAGAACTACCTACAGCAATGGAAATCTGGATATTTGCCAAAGGGGGTGGATTCTGTTATAGCCAGTCTTCACAAAACAGGTTCCCCTGACATGTCAGAGGAGCCTGGACGGAGTTCCGACCATACTGAGGAAAAGGCTTATCAACTTCCTTTGGATTCTTTGGACTCTGAAGTAAAACAGAACCAAATACCAAATCACCAGAAGGAAGGCTGCCTTGGCTCTGTTCCTTTAGACGTGCCAGGCACTTCTTCCCTAGATTCTGATAAAACTGTAAATGGAGTTTCTCCCAAACCTCATTCTCCACTTCAGGTAAAAACCCAACACTATGACCATTTGGATAAATCAGAGCCCATTCAAACCCCCAATACTTCATGGGACCATTCGAAGGTCTGCAGGCGTTTAGAGCAGGATGGAGAGGCTCATAATCTGATCTGCCACAACATTCTTTGTGAGGACCTAGTTGTTTGCATGGATGGTCAGCAGCAGAACCCTAAATCTCATTCTTCCAGCTTCAGTGGAACAACTCAGGAGAGCTTGGACATTTGGCCTACCTGGCAAGGGACTCAGAATGAACTCCCTCAAGGTGTGGCCCACGGGGAAATCTGTGGGGACCTTGATTCAAAACTGACAGAGCAGTTGGCTCAGTTTGAACAGAGCCTGACAAATCCCATAAGCCACAGTGGATGTGATACTTTTGAGCAGGATAATGTTGCTCGGCATTTTTCCATTCTGGATTTCAATTGTGAGAGAGATATTGTGTGTGGTACTGTAGAGAATACTTCACAGAGAAGAAAAGTGCTACGGCCACCCCCTCCTCGACCTGGTGTCCCTGTCTCTGTCACACCACATGTGCCAGTAAGGCTAAGCCCCAGCAACCCCCCTTTCTCTCAGAGTAGTCCACCTTCTATGCGGCCCTCCAGGCCAGCACCACTTCCACCTCCAGGGAGCCAAAGGAAAAGCCCAGCCACAGTTAAGCAGCAGCTGGGGAGCAGAGAGAGACAAGGGAACACTGTTGAGTCTGGAAGGACATCTCCATGTCCTTTCTTATTGAATCGAATTCAGGAATTAGAGCAAGAACTTGATTTTTACAGGAAGACTCACACAGAGCTCAGTGAAACACTGGAACAGCCACAGGATGAGGCTGGACGAGCTGAGACACTAGAGAACGTGGACCTCTGTGACTGTAAAATATCATCTCTGTGCCTGGAGCTACAGGAGCTGAAGGGTAAGTATTGTCAGTCTCGGTGAGGGTGGATAGAGAGGACAGACCCCACCACACACCTACCTTTTGTATAGGTGGAATTTAAAAAGGAGAAAAGAATATATGTAGTTCAGGTTGAAATTTTGAATCCTTAATACTCTCTTGAGTTTGGCTGTTTGCTTGCAGACATTTCATTACCCAAACAGGTAACATTATATGTATGGTGAAATGTCTACAAGCAAACAACCAAACCTAGATGTCTATGGAGATTCTCAGTCATCCAGGTCATCGTTGTCCCAAAGGTGCTTTTTTCAAGAGGCAACTGGACTTTCTGGTTTTTCTCATCCAAGAAGCCAAGAAGCTTCTTGGATGAGAAGTGAAACATCTTCAAAGAAAAAAACAGAAAGTCCAGTTGCCTCTTGAAAAAAGCACCTTTGGGACAATCAAACCTAGGGAGCACCAAGGACTCCACAAAGAAAGAGGAAGTAATAGGAGACTATTCAGCCCAATTCTCTCACAACATATTTCTGGTTTTTAAGGTGCTCAATAATCTAACTGCCTCTTGCTCTTCCAGGATCTTTGACTGGGGCAAATATTTACAGAAAAGATTTTATGTTCAATATCTCATAGCGTCTTTCTAAAAGAAGCCTCAGGCTGGGAAGAATGTGTCAGATTGGGTCTGTACAGGTATACTTGTGGGGAAAATACATTCTAGATGTCCACTTTTCTTGCTTACAACTGTAATCAGATTAAATTGTAATTTGAGCAGTGATATTGTGTAATGCATTAGTTAAAAAAAATTCCTTAGCTTTTGAACATGTGGTTTTTCTCACGGGCTGTTTCTGTGCAACTACCATGGTGTGACCATGTTATTACCACAGAGCCACTTAACTTGATTCAGGTGTTAAAAATAAATATGTATGATTAATGAGGAAGCAAATTCCTTTTAGTCCTCACCCCTTTTACTCTGATTCTGTCTGTTAACAGTGAAACCCTGCAAAAAGAATGCAAACAGGTAAAGAACATGCAAGTAGCCCTCCAAAATGAATACTGTATTTAGGCCAAATGCCCAAACAAGTTCTTGTATATATCCTACAACCCAGTATGAAGCAGAATGGAATAGCAATAGAAATAGCACTTAGACTTACAGTACATTTCCTAATGGTTTACAGCATTCTCTGGGCGGGTTAAATGTCAGCATATTGCCCCCAGACAATCTGAGTCCTCATTTTACTGACTTCAGAAGGATGGAAGGCTGAGTCAACCTTGAGCTACTGAGAATCGAATTTCAGGCTTAACTAGAAATTAACTAGAAATTGAGAGGGGTGAGGGTTGGGGAAAGAATGAAAATAATAAAGTTGCTCTGAATCTTAGAAGAATAACTAGCTGCCAATCACCATGTGCATAAATTATAATGTGCAAATGTTTTTATTCAATTTTTATTGACTAGAAAGCTATTAGCACTTGGGAAGATACACTTTAAAATGCCTGCTATCTTAAATCCACTGAATAAATAAGCAGTTTGGCTCATCTGAGTTCTTTGCAGAGCATCAGAATTGTTTCTTGGTGTTTTTCTCCTCATCCTGCTCCCTCTCTGGTAATGATTATGTAATTTTGATCATTTTTATGAGGCACGGAGACTTGAGAAAAATAGATATGGGCAAATAAAAGAATTAGTGATAATAGAAAAACAGAAAACACCTTCTTCCTGTTATCTTCTTAGAAAATCTGCTAAGAAGGTGTTTTTGTGTTTTTCTTTGAAACCTGTGAAATTAAGTTAGCTTTCTATGTAAACTGTTGTATTCTGCATTAAATGTCACAGTTTTATTTTCTGAAGTTTTAATCATTCCCATGCTAATTATCAGCAACTTAGATATCTATCTAGGATTTTTTAGGCTTGAGGCAATGAATTAACTGAACTCTGAGATGTGAAAAGCATTCAGGCCCAGGCTGTATTGTTTGCTATGTATTTGGGTTTCTTGAATGAGAATGGGTCACTGGGAAAACAGGTCTGTAGACTTAATAATGTTAAAAGGGGTGCATGTTTATCAATCAGTGTACATTTATGAATAACTGTTGATGCGGGATATCTTAACAGTCAAGATTATCAGCATTTCTACTAAAAGAAGACCAGAGACAGCTAAAAATCCAGAGTATGGCAATTCTCCAAAGCTGTGTGCTTTTTAAAAATGTATTCCCACACTCAGAGAAGTCCTTGGGTGATATAAACATATAAACCACATGCTTGGTTTTCCTGAGCCTAGGAGCCCTAAAGAGAGGTCACTTACTCCTGCCTTTATCATTATAAAGCAGAGAAGCCGGTTTGGGCAGGGCGCTGGTCCAATTCAAACTATGGCATTCTTGTTACTCATTACCTGCCAGCAGCAGGGAGAGGCTGTCTGAACTGGCTGCCAATTTGAGTACGAAGGTTACACAGCTTCTCTGTTGTAGGCAGTTAGTCAGCACCGTCTCAGGGGTGAGGTGCAGGGAAAGGGTAGTTATGAAGAATAGTGAACTTCTGAGGAAGGAGAGTGGGTGGGGTGGGATAAGAGCATACCAGGAAGAATATGAGTATTTATTCTGAGTTCAGAAATCAGATAAACTCTCCAGCACAACAGATCTGTCTGTCACAATTCCCTAACCGTGAGTACAAAGACTACCTCTCTATAAGGAGAGGAAAGATTTATAAGGAACATGGGCAAGATGGTGGTAGCGAAAACTGGAAGAGCAAATATAGAAACAGGGACCTGTATGGCACCATCAGACCTGTGAAGAGAGTCTGTGACCATTTCAAAAATGGGGATAGTGGATACAGGGAAGGCAGCGTGACCCAAAACTGCAAAGACTATGTGGAGGAGGGTAAACAATCTGTGGACCAGAGGAAGATGAATCTGTATGTGGAGCATGAGACAGGAAGCAATGGCTATCTGGAAGAAGACGGCTGCTATACAGACTTTGAAAATGACACCCAAGTGGTTCACAAGAAACCTTTTGTTTTGCGTGAGGGTGGCCAGGATGCTGATTTTAGATTCTCCAGAAATGCAGAACATTTGGATACAAACTGTTGGAAGGGAAGTTGGAATTTCAGTGACCGTCCAACAGAGAGTTGGGAAGCAGGTGGCCATACCTTGGATAGGAATGATAAGAAGAAAAATGACAGGTATGTGGATTATAGCACTGACTGGAAATACTTTGAGAAGCCAGAAAGCTTATTTATGCTGTGTGAAGTCTCCCCTAACCCCCAACATTCAGGAGCAATTTCTGGGAGCTGTACCACAGATATTATAAAACAGTCTGCTATAGAAGATCCTCCACCTTGGTCCCTGAGAAATGAGAATGGCAATCAGGAATTAGACCCTGGATGTAAAATTGCCAAATCACAGTATGTGGCAGATACCAAAAGGATTGGAACTGCAGCAGGTGAACAGGTCTGGAAGGGTGGGTGTCCCAGGACACGTGCCGGACGCTCAAACTGGCATCTGGACTGGGTGGATGAAGCTGGAAGGATTGGTGGCCCAGAAGCCTGGCAACGGAACAGCTGTTATCGTCGTACCGCTCCCAGCGTCCTCAGGCACCATATTAAAGGAAGCCAAGGTAAGTTATGGGAAATCATCAAAGGATCATGGAGCAAACTACAGTTTTTTGGATGTCAACACCTTCCCCAGACAAGCAGCCCTAAAACAAACACCTGCATTTACCACTGCAATGGAAAACGAAGAACTGCCTGTCATTCATTCAGCTATTTTATAGAAATTAAATAATGGTTTCTTATACTGTAAACAATAATCTTTATATCTTGGGCTTGGTTTCTTTTGTACTTTCCTGATTGAGATAAACGGCTACAAATTAAGATGCCCAGCATTAATAAAGTGGCCTGCTAAGCTCCCTTTCTCAGTATGGACTAGCTTCCAAAAGAATATTTGAGCTCAGGACTGGATCCTGTGTAGTTCTTTGCATCTCTTTTATTAAGGTGTTGAACAAAGACCCTAAAACTAGCCATCCGACCCCACCCATGCACTTAGGCAATTCCTCCTCAGTTCCATCTACCTGTCAGGGCTATGGTTGAGGGGACTAAGTAAAAACTGATCTGTATATAAAGTTTCATAAATTTCAGAGTTCTAAATCTAAGACAGGTTTATTTTATTTTATTTATTTTATTTGGTTTGTCAATTGCTTACAAGATAATAGATATAATTAAAACATAGTTATGAATACATGGGTACATATAAGAAAAATAAAAGAAACAATAGGACAGGGATGGTATGGACAATTAATTTTCCCAAGGGACCACATTGAGAAAGAAGGACTGCGGTGAGGGGTGGAACCAATAAGGCTCTGAAATGTGTAGGCATGCACACAGACACCTATGTAAATTAGGGGAGGGGGGAGAAATAGTAATCACCTTTGAATAAAAAAAATGTAATTGTTTTGTATGTACTTATATACATTTAATTTCTAATTTCTCGTTGAACTCGCATGGGCCAGGCAGGGACAGTTTAAGGGCAGTTTAATTGGCCCAGGGGCTGTAAAATGTCCAGGTTTGGTCTAATCAATACATATGGTAAATATTCCATAGAACCTCTTGGAGGTATTGGGGCTGTGAGATTCTTACATGTGTAGAATTTAGATGCTGACCAACTCCCAGGCTATCATGGAGAAGACTCCAACTGTCATGGAGAAAATGTGTTTATGTGGTTGCTAGGAGTCCAAAACAATTTTATGGCACATAATCAATTAATCAACTTTCTAACAGTTCTGGGCAATAAATAGAAAATTAGCACTGAAGAAATGTTAGATAAGTCATTATGTAGAACAACTACCCAGTTCATGTATGAAATTTTTCCAGTATTGTGTTAACTAGGATTTTTTGTTAAATTACAGCATATTAACAGAGTGTGCTAAACTACAAATACATCATATTTTAATACCAAGTGTAAGCCAACCAACATCTCTTTGGGCTGCAATCATATCTTAGTTTATCCTTCTCCAAACTGGCTTATTGTTGATATCTTGTTTTGCAACCCTTATAATTTTAAGCCGATTTATTTGTGAAAATTACTTTTCCTGGGTTTCTCATTTACTAGTGAAATATTTAATTTTCCTCAATATGAAGCTTGTGTTGCTTTGACAGTATTCTTTGCAGCAGTGGCACATGCATACCTGTCTTACAGCGTGTCCATTCACTTTGATGCAGTTTGCTTGGATTAGTTATCAGGAAATTATCTGTACTTATATTGAGAAACATAGGTGAGAAATGCACTGAGTTTTCCTTTGCGTTTAAAACTAGTGGCATCTTTAAACTTCATGTAAGTTATTTGTGATCAAACAAAGTGTTTTTGTTTGAAGTGGTGTAGGGTTTCCTGCTAGGGGGTTGAACTAGAAGACCCCCAAGATCCCTTCCAACTCTGTTATTCTATTCTATTCTATTCTATTCTATTCTATTCTATTCTATTCTATTCTATTCTACTCTACTCTACTCTACTCTACTCTACTCTACTCTACTCTACTCTACTCTACTCTATTCTATTCTATTCTATTCTATTCTATTCTATTCTAAACCAGCCCAGTTTTTATGTTCGGCTATTGTGCTAGATACTTGCCATGCAAGCAATATGTTATTGTTTCTTTATTGCCGTCAGTGTACATAGACATTTGTAAAGTGAGTCAAGCAAAAGATAATATGCCCTGATCTTACTTATCTTAAATCCTCCCTTATGGGTTCCCTTGGAATATGAGTGTAACAAGGCGTGGTGGGCTTAGATTTTAAGGTAGCATTGTGCACTAAGAATCTGATTAAGCCTTTCTGTATTATCAATCAGATCTTAGATTACAAAAGGAGAAGCAGAGCTGATGTATGATTAAAATTTGGACATTTGGCACCTGGCATGTATTTATAGCATCCTGAGGTCTTGGGATTTTATCTTTCCAAAAAGCTGAGAAGCAAAGGCAATGAGGGAAGCTGAATTTGCTTTACAACCGTGATGATTTGCTTAACCACAGAAAAATAAGGTTGTAAAATTGGGCACAAATTTCTAAATGGCCACATCATTTAACAACAGAAGTTCCGGGCCCAATTATAATCATAAGTTGAGGTTTACCTGTAACGTAGTTTTCATAATTTGCCACCTCCCAAACAGATACTTATGTGTCCAACCTATACATTTTATTACTCTGGGTGTAACAAGATACTTAATATTATTAAGTAATTTAATAATAAGTTCTGGGTGTAACACTTAAGTTGCTTATGTTCACATCTGCTATGTAATACACACACACACACACACAAATACATACATACATACATATATATATCATGCACTTCTATATACCAACGTTCTACTGTATGATAGGTTATTATCTGCTTCATCTCTTACTACACATCTCTTGCTTCTGCCTTTATTATCAATTATACAATGCTCAGTTGACAGTGACCTTAGTATTTCCTTCAGGCTACAAAAACTGCTTATCTTTCAATAAAGCAAACATATTGGACCCACATTCGTGTTAGTCTGCCTGGAGTGAAATTTGTAGCCATTGACCAGAAACACTGATTTCTTCCAGTCTGAAACAGTGGAATA
This sequence comes from Laticauda colubrina, assembly GCA_015471245.1. Lineage (NCBI taxonomy): Eukaryota > Metazoa > Chordata > Lepidosauria > Squamata > Elapidae > Laticauda > Laticauda colubrina. The sequence goes on from BLBF01000053.1 coordinate 11,521,931, forward strand.
TCTGCTTTTCTTTCCCTACTGTTCATTATTATGCTTATGATTATTATGCCTTTAACTTGCTTTTCGTTTAACATTTCTTTGTCATGCATTCCTTGACTTTCTTTTGTCGAACAAACAGGTAGCTAGCTGAGCTTGAAGTATTCTTGTGGCTCTTCTAATGAGTTAGATTGCAAAATGTTTGGTCATTCCTTCGTCATCCTTTATCTGAGCATAAGAAAGGAACTGTGTTTGATTTTCTTTATGAGCAAATGAGCAAACACTTACAGGTTCCTTTCTAGATAACCTGGTGGAGGTTATTGGCCTTAATCTTTTCTCAAACTGGCATTTAATCCTCCCATAGCTGTTTGTCCATCTGCCTCTATGCTGTTTAAACCTTTCTCAGATTTTCATAGTTTACAGCAGCTAAAAGGCTGAGAATGTCTAATGAATCTCCCTACTTCCCTCGATGGAGCATTCCACAGACAGTGCTTCATAGTTCAGTTTCCACTGGAGTAATGCAGAACACTGACACTTAGGCTGTATTTGTAATTTAAATTCTAATTAGAGCGAAAAACACAGTCACAAAATGATGAGAAAATGATATATATATATTGTGCAATAAATCCTTTATTCAAAATTCTGATCCAAGATACCCCAAGACAAATAGAGGTCATAAATAGCAAAAAAATGAATTATGCAACTGATATTAATGATACAAATAAAGCTAATTTATTGATTAGGTTCTAATTTCTCACATTTCTATTATCTCTAAAGATTATAATATTAGTCAATTCCTGAATTACTTTATTCAACCCTACAATCTTAACAAGAAACCTGTCATGAAAATAAATAAAATAAATTTTAAAATATGTACTGATTAGTATGAGTACTAATCTTGTATCAGATTTTAAGAATAAATATGCAGATCTCTGAAGATTCTCCATCCAGCTAAACTATCAATCTTTTTTACTGTTTCTCAGAAATTCAAATATTGTCTCCCTCGCTGTTTGAAAGGTTTCCCTTCCAAAGTTCAGGGAGAGACTTCCAATATCAAGAAATGTTATTCTTTCCAACCCAAAGCATTTCTCTCAGGATTCTCTCTGTTTACCTATCACTGTGATAGCCCTTTGAAAACAGAATAGTACAGAATCAAAGTTAGTATAGGAAGAGACAACAGTAAAAGAAAAATCTAGCCCTTTATCAAAAGTTTGATAAGGGCTAGATAAAACTTGGACTGTAAAGGAAAATAATGTCCTGAAAAATATACCAGTCCTTAAGGGAGATGCAACTGGACAGTACTTTTGAAATGTGAGCACCAGTCCATTCAAATTTCCCTCCTTGTCATTTGACCCAGAGCACATGAACACCTTCAAGGGGTTGGAAAAAATCCAAAACCTGTGCTCTGGCTGTTTAGCCACTTTGTTTTTTTCAATACAGTTTTTGTACAGCACATTCACAGTATTCCAGAGAGTCATATTCATATCAGTAAAAACAATTTTGCAAGAAGCATCCATGTTTGTCAAATGTGTCATATTGTTTGTCTGGATTAGTTTCGGATAATATAAACTGAAGAATTGGGACATAGCCAGCTAACTTGCGTGACAATTACCTGAGAGTTTGAGACTTGCCAGTTATCACTAGTTTGCTTGCAAGATCTGGCTAACTTCGGGTTAGGATGTAGAGAATTATCTGATGGAAGTAAACACTACTTTTAGATTTAGAAGAAGGTGTTTCGTTTATGTTATGTAAAGAACAAAGTTTCCCATACTTCAGTACAAAAAAAATTCTAAGCAAATCAGTTTTTCTGTATTGCTAGCTCATACACTATGCAGACCTTAAATCCTAATAACATGCTATATGAAGAAAACCACTGTAGCTTATAAGTCAGTTTTCAGTATGACTAATTAACTCTTAGCCATTGTAATTTATTAAATAACCATGATTAAACAAACCATAATTTAGTATGGGTCCTATTCTTCAACATTGATTTGTATTTTAATATGTTGTAAACCATTCTGCAGTTTTTTTTAAAAGGCATAGGATATATAAATTAAAACTTAAATATAAATATTGAATTATGGAACAGTTCACCCAAGGAAATACTTAAGATTTACAATCTACTAATGGCATATTGAAGCTTTGTGAAAAATTATCATAAGTATGTCTGCCTTGTTTCTACATCCTTGTAAAGATGGTTTGCTGTGTTGGCCAAAGATTCCTACTGAAGGGCTGAGAAAGATGCACCTGTGAGTGTATGCTCAGAAACTGTCTGTGAATAAGAGGATGTGATGCAAGATAATTTCTAATAACTTCAACTGGTGAAAGAAATATTTTCTAGGAAAAGGTGCTCCTATAATTACTGAAGCTGCATCATAACTATGCATGACCTAAGCTCAGAAAATCTTGGTATAATTCTGCTCACTAAGAGCTTTGGCCCCTTCCCCCTACTTGAGTAGGAAATCCCAACAAATTTCTAAGGGAAAATGCCTCTTGGCAGAAAAAATATTTCCTGTCATGTCAGCTGGAGGAGAGCAAACTCAGTGCCTGGATTCATAGGTGATACTTAGCTTACCTTCTTACCCAACCTTGTGCCCTTCAGATATGTGATGCAACATTGAGCAGAACTCCCCTTCTCCAAACGGAGTGGTTTTATTCAGTATAATTATAGAATAAACTGTAATTTTTACAGCTAACGACAAGTGAGTCCATTGAGATCACATTTAAGCAACATACAAGGCTATAACCTGTGGCTTTGTAAATGGGTATGGTTATCTTTGTACAACTCAGCAAGACAAAACCAAGCCATGGGAGGTAGGAGCCCAGCCATTCATTCTGAGTAGGATTTCTTCTACGGCTGAAGGAATACCTCAAAGAAGGGTATCAAGAGGTGTGGAGGAGCCCAGAGTTTTGCAGAAGTCGAAAAACAGGGTGGGAAGGAAAAATCCAAAGAATGAATCAATAGGGTGGAAGATTGGAGGAGAGGAGGGATAAAATACAATATCTGTGAAGGGTGTATGGAGGACTAACTTGGCAATACTTTTGTTGCAGATTCCAGTTTGAGAAGTACTGCATTACATTCTCAGAGTTACAATCTACTGGTTTTCCTGGGTGCCCCCGTCCCTCCTTCCAGCAGAGATTCCTCTCTCCCACTCCCTCTCGAGCCTGTGCCTCAGCTGAGTGGAGGCTGGTTCTTTGTCTCCTTGTTTGCTCTGCTGCTTTTTAGACAAAAAGCAATGAAGCCTGAAACAGAAACTTGCTTTCAATTAGATATTGTGGCCGTGTGCATGTCATACCCATGGAACTTTCTCTGGGTTGTAGTTTTGTAGTTACACTGGGCAGAAATCCTGGGATTTTTTTCTCTCTCCTGCAGATGTCGGACTTACTCTACTAGAAGGATCCTTGGTGCTCTCTGAGCTTGACAGACATTTCATTACCAAACCAGGTAACAACATCATTGCATTCATTGATGATGTTACCTAGTTTGGATAATGAAACTTATGCAAGAAAACAAACAAGCGCAGAGAATGCCAAGGACCCCCCATTTCATCCTTGAACTGCAAATATTCTCCTTTGTCATTACTCTGCAAGGTTGCGCCATTGTTTGTTTCCTGACACTGCTCACAGTGTGTGTACATTCAAGTGCAAACCACACCTTTTTGGAATTTCTTATACAATGCACTTGCTATTTCCTCCCTCAGAAAGAGAGGAGCATACTAAGAACAGCAAATCCTAGCTGTCTGTTGCTTGAAAGACAACGCAGAAGGCTGCTTTCATTTGGCCTTCCAGGTTCACATACCAGGCTGGATGTTTCAGTCTTGTTCTTAATTGATGGAATCGTTTCCAGTTTTTTTCATTAAAGAAGCCCTACAATGGGTGTGGAGGCTACACTCAAGAGGGCCTTCAGTAATTGCTGCCAGATTACAGTGTTGCTGCAGAATATTTCTAACACAGGAACCTTCTTTTCCCAGTAGTTTCTACTCATCTGATCAGCTCTCATAGGGAAGGAACTCTTCGAGTCCCATCCTTCAGGAGCCATAGGACTATGTCTTCTATAGCTATGCCTCTCCTTTAAAATGGTGTTCCGCTTAAAGTCAGATCAGTACCAAACTGTTGACATTCAGGATTAACAATCAGTATTGAGAAATCAATGATTGCACTTTTTGATGATCTCGTGTATGATGGGGATGGTGGTGATGCATCTATCCTGGCCTTCCTGGTTCTCTCAGTGGCTTTTGGCACCATTGATCATAAGTGTTCTTCTATACTGGCCTAAGAACTTAAGTCGGGACATGGTGTTGTAATGATACTCCTTCCTCCAGGATTGATTCCATTTCGTGTTGATGGGGGCCTTAGGGCTCTGTTCTCTCCCTGGCCCTGTTTAATCTGTACATAAAACTATTGAGATTCTCAGCATGGGTTGAAGTACCATTAGTATAGTGATATCAGTCACTATACAGAACACCTCTAACCCTGGCTGATGAAGTGAGGTGCTCAAGATTCTTTGCCAAGCTTAGGCGGCTATGGAATCTGGAGGAGATCCAGTTTAACCCTAGCAAAACCAAATAGCATTGAGTTTTAGGGGTTCCCATATCTGGGCACTTCCTATCATTAACTGGTTGGGTTAATACTCCACCAGATAGAACCAGTGTGCAATTTTGGAGCCTTTCTGGACTTCTGTTGAAGGAGAGGATATCAGCAGCCAGGAGGGCCTGTGCACAAATCCATCTTGTGCACTAATTCCACCATATCTTGGTCTCCTCCCATTTGGACTCTTAAAACATGCGCTACATGGGCTACCTTTGAAGATCACTTAAAGGTTATAGTCTATTCAGAATTCAGCAGTGTGGGTAATTAAGGGCACACCACAGTATGCCCACATCACAGCTCACTGACTCCCAGTCAGCTTTCAAGTCCAATTCAAAGCACTAATTATCATGTATAAAGTCCTTCTTAGTACAGGGCTGAGTTACTGCAAGATTACGTACCTGTGATTATTCTACATTCCATATGATTTTATATGGTGGAGGTTAGGGTGGCCCCAATTTGTATAAGGCATTGAAAACTTGTTTTTCCTTCAGGCACTGATTGGTCCAGGGTGCTTGGTGAACTAATCTTTAAAGGTTACTGCTTTGAAAGAGATTGGCCTCAGGTACACTATGTTTTGAGCACCCTGTTATTATGATTATTTTAACATGTTGTTTTGTGGATCATTTGTTATTCTCATTTTAACCTGGCATTAACTGCTGGAGTCATATTTTACTATTGGAATGGGCATATAAGTAAATAAATAAATGCCTCCAAGACCCGGATGTTCTGGAAATCTGGTCCTCTCCCTGCAATAGGCAGTTCTTGCTGTTCAGCCTGTTTTCTTCTATATGTTAACATGACTAGGTGGTTTTAGTTTGACACATTGGTTGTTCCCCACCACCATCACACCTTTTATATTATTGTTGTTGCTCAGAGACCTTTTGGAATTGAGCAGCCTATATATTCCAGTAACAATTAAATAAACCAGTACAGGTAGATTTAGCTTCCATTTATTTCTTGTAGTGATTATATGTCTGGGCTTTGGGGGGAGGAAGGGGAAGGGGTGGCAAGATATTTATGTATGTTCCCATCAAACTTAGACTGTGATGGGAACATTCACTTTTGCATTCCTATCTGTCATACAAATCTTGTGAGACCAATGCTTTTATTAGAAAAAGGATTTTTTGTTTCTGCTGTGATTATGAAAGGGAGTACAGTCCAATGCCTGACTACACAACAGAGACCATATTTAAGATTCTTAACTTTATAATTGGTGATTTCCTCAAGTTGTATGATCATTAAGAAAAAGGACAGGAAGAAAACTTCTTCCTTTAGTGTTATGCCTTTAATAGTAACATAAATAAGAAACTTAACAGGTACAAGAAAGTGTTAATAGAAACTAATGAATCTACTGGATTTCTCTACTAGGTAGCTATTTAAAAGTGTAGAAACTTCATCAAGAAAAGAGACAGTTCCAGTGTGAAGCATAACAATTTGTGTAATTTCTGTATCTTAAGAGCATGCCTTTACTAAAAACTCAGGCACTTAGGAGAAAAAATCATGTGATTAGGAACAATGTTGGGCAACAGTTGCAGAGGAAGGCAGTATCATCTCCATGCTATTGGACTGGCAGCTTTGTGATGACCAAGTAATGGAAAGGCCAAAGGATGGCAGTGCTTGGTTCATCCTCTATATTCCAGCAGGAGGAGGGAACTTAAGAGACAGGGATTTGGGTGGTATAGGTGGAAGGGCAAATATGAGAGAGGCTTAAAGTCCAAACCTGGAAATATTTTTCTCTAAGTTGAAGAAATTTTTTAGATAATATTGACAAAACAGAGATACCTGGAGAAGTGGAGCTGACCCCCTCCCCCAGTTGCTTAATCAAAGTCTTTGCCAATTACATGTCTATGCCAATATCCCTTATCTTTTTTATGTTCCACCAAGTTATCTTCATTTAGACAATTAAGGATCATTCTAAACCTTCAAGTAGGTTTAATAGCAGCAAAGAAAAAAGATAATGAAGGAAAAGGTCCCGTCATGTTCACCTAATATGAAACCTCCTGAGCAAGACACAAGATATTTTGACTTCTGTAAAACTGTATATCAAAGCTGTGGCCATTGCGGTTGCCAGGTCTGAGTGAAGTATTACACTGAGGCAAGAAAGTTGTTGATGAAAAGACAAATAGCATTGAGCAAAGGATGGACCAGTGTGAAGTCACACAAAACATGGCATTCTCACTGCCCAATGCTTGCTTTCAGCCATTAGGATTATCAGCCTCTTTTCATACAGCCAATTCTTGGCTGAAAAAGTGCATCTATATGCACGTGTCTCTGCCAACGGCATTGGTCACTGGTAGGAGGCGTGAGATACAAACTGCATGCCGGTAAACTTCTAGTCGTGGGAGAAAGAGGGTAGCAGCTGCCAGCCCCATTGAAATGCAGCCCACTTGATCAGAAGAGTAAGATCTGGTACCAGGAAAACAAACCTGCTGTTGTGCCAACTAATGCAGTGATCTCTACCCATTGGGTCAACTTTTTTTTCATGACCTTTGAAAATAATAGCATTTATTGTAAAATGTTGTTGGTAGGTTTCCAGAGAGAGAGGCGGCTGTTTTCCAAGTGTCCTTTGGAGAACACGAGAAGAGGGATGGCAGAGTTTGCTTTGATTTAGTTATTGATACATTTTTCTAAGAGGTGTAAAATGAGGGAAACGCTGTTAAAATTCCTGGAAGCCTTTGATTGCCATCAGGCCTGGGGGAGCAATTGCTTCCTTTCATTTTACACAACCCTTAATTACGACGTATGGGCTGGAGTTATGGGAAAGAGCCTCCTCGGGAGGGACCTTTTTTCTTTCCCTTTTTGAAAGACTCAGCGCCCAGGATGGGCGGGCGGGCGGGTGGGTGGTGTTCTGGGAGGCCGGAATCTCCACGTGAACCTGAGCCCGGGGCTGTGGCGGGCCGGCCGGCCTTCAACAGCAGGTGCAGTAGAAAACCAGGAATCCTTTCAGGACGAACTGCCGAGGAGCCAACCCGGATGGCGCATCTTGCCGCCTTGGAACCTCTTTTCCCTGCCGTCGAAGTCCAGGCCAAAGTTAACTTCGCTCGAGAGGCAGGTTCAGCATTGATTCGCTTGGCGGCAAAACACGACCCTGGGTCAGGATAAAAGCGGCCTGTTGTTTGGGGTTTCGCCGGCCGCGCCCCAGCCGTAGTAACCTGTGCAACTTTATCCAGCTGGGGCGCGGCTGGCCAAAGGCGGCCCTCCGCTCTTTCCTGTGAAGCTCTGCAATTCGCTCAGCACTGCCCATCGGAGATCAGCACCTGTTATCCGACAACCACGGAGGCCTTCTTTCCGGGGGAAGGAGCATCGGATCTGAGGAAACCGGGGTGGTCGTGTCCACGGCCGGCTGTTCCCAGCTCCGGGCTTTGATGTTGCTCCAGATCTCGACAGCCTCTCCCTCCCCGGGGCCATTGAGATGCTAATAAGCGAAGAGGGGCCTGCTTTGTTCTGGCTCCCCTCGGTTTCTTTCTTATCAGAGCCAGGCTCCACTTTGGAACCGCCACTCAGGACAGGGATGGCCTCTGCGTTCAGCTGGGCGAAAAGCGGAGGGAGGTGATGGCAGGTAGGATCGGGGGGAGGCGTTTGGCTGGGTTAGCGGCTCGGTGGGCCGAAGTTGCTTCGAGCCAGTGGCGGAACCGGCTGCGCGCTCCTTTTGGCCGAGGCCACGCCTTCCTCTCGCCTCTTTCCAGAAGGCCGGGCTGCGGCCTTCGCGGCGCGTCCCGGGAGGCGCAAAGGCGGCGCTCTCCGTCGGAGGAAAGGGGCCAGAAGCCCTGCGGTCGCTGAAGGAGAGGAATGGCTCGTAGTTTTTGTTCCTGGCTGCGCCACTGGGAGCCAGTCCCTCCCTCGGTCCCGTCCTAATACAAGCCCACGTTCAAAGCGCCCCACGTTCGTCTCCAAATGGGCCGCGTCTTGCGAAAGTTCATTTGCTGAAGCGCGTGGTCAGACGCCGTTTTATCTCTTCGTTTCTTCCAAGAAACACAGTCGATCATATTCACAAATCCCTTAACGGTCAATTCCTTCCGGCTAGAGTCCATTCAAAGGCTGCCTCTGATTCTCTGTAATCTTCGTTAAATTCTGATTATCTCCTTCCATTTTTTCCCCCCCCCCCCGAGGAAAACCTTGACCTTTATATAAAGTAGAATAGTGACATTGGAACATATTGAACTTAAGTCTGTTATAACCGTATTTCCTTGAGATTTTTTAATATGAACATTCCCTAATTTATATGCTGAGGGTTTTTTTATGTTTATTTGCAAATTCAGAATTTATTTGTTTCGCATAATTCCGTCTTTATCTCCATCTCTCTCACTGTTAATGTAGAAATATAAAAACTAGCATCTGATTCAATCTCAGCGTAAAAGAGCCTTTTTTTTTTCTTGTGAATCGTAGCCAAACCTTTGAAATCCAAACTGTAATCTTGAAAAAGATCTATGTCTTCCAGTAAACTTAGTACATTCCTTTGAGTCATCATTTTTAATCTTCATCTATAAACAAGTTCCAAATTATCCATTAAATAAAAAACATCTTTGGCACTATACCTAGTGTAGGGGAAGTGTATGAAACTATTAAAAAGATTAAAACGGGAATGCACCTGTTCCGTATTGAGTGCCAGCTACTTACTATAAATGTTTTAAGGATGACCTTTGACAACAAACACTATTATTTTACAGAATGAAAACATTCCTGATAGCTGGGAGGAGGCTAATAAGGTTTAATACTTGATTTTAGCAAGAAATTATTGGCCAATATCTTTATTGAATAATGGTTATAAATTCTTTATCATGGTTGAAAAGCTAAAATAATTTTACAAAACTTTATATTCATGAAGATCAATGTGTGTTTTTATCTAAAAGACAATTACAAGATAATACTAGAAATATTTTGGATATGCTAAAGTATTTGGAGCAACATTAAAAAACAAGCTGCATTGGTATTCTTAGATGCAGAGAAGGCCTTTGACAATTTGAATTTGTTTTGTTAAAGAGTCCTGGGACATGAATCTTGCAGATACTTATTAAATGGGTAAGTTTTACCCATTTAATCAGAAATAATTGTAATAGAGAATTAATAAAACCTTTTGAGATTCAAAAAGGGACGAGACAAGGTTGCCATCTCTAGTCTTGTTCATTTTAGTTCCTGATTAGTATTGAATAGGACAAGATAAGAGAATCAAGGGAATTAAGAAACTCATAATTTAAGGGTGTTTGTGGATGAACTGGTATTAGAACTACCTAGAGAGAGTAGAAACATTAATGGGAAAACTGAAGGACTTTTGTTTACTAGCAGGATTAGAGATTAGCAATCATAAATCAAAGATGTTAACAAACATGATGAAATTAAAAAGTGAAATAGAACCGATGGGAAAAAATCGGTATTAAAATTGAGAAAAATGCAAAGTACTTATGTATTTTTATGACAAATATGAATTGTATATTGTTAAGACATGCAATTAAGAATATGTTAAGATAGAAGAAATTAAATTTGTCATTATTAGGGAGAATTTCTGTAATAAAAAATCAAAGTACCATCAACAATGACAAAAACATACTTAACATATAACTTTAGATATTAGTTAAATACAGTATAAGGTGTTACAGGATGCAAAGCAAAGAGGATGAGTGGAGTTACTGGATTGGAAAATGTATTTTGCAATTTGTTATTTGGTCTGGGTGAAGGAATATATGTTGCTGTGAAACAAGTGACTTTTAGAGTTACAAGATCATAACCTGCGATTTTGATGATGTGGATAATTATGGTAAGATAAAAGTAATGTGGATTTTAAAAATGATTTTATTAGGTGTGCCATGTTGAGAATATGAAACAGATATAAACCCTGGCTGCCTCCAGAACACCTCTGGATCTCAGCAGAAGAAGCATTTCACAGAAGCAGGCAAAGACAAATGGGCGATATCCCGGCAATTATTAGAAAATCAAGGGAAATATAAGATTAAATCAAGAGAGCAACTATAGCAGAAAAATACAGTTAGCAATGGTTTTCCCATTTACAGTTATCAGAAAGATTCAAAATGGATAAAAAGACTTACCGTAAGGCAGAATTTGAAATATAATTTGAGTCAGCCCGTTAGGGACAAACATTGGGACATGACCAACCTGATTTTATGACCTTTTTTCTGGCGATTATTAAATGTTCGGTCATTAAGCAGACCCATTATCGGTTTTGCCTAAAACCAGAAGTAACCGGCCATAAATGTGGCTGTATTGTCAAATGTGACCGTGGAGGCCAATGACCATTGGAACTTCAAGACTGGGTCACAACTCCCAGTTTTCATAACATTTCATATGTTAAATGGTCTCTAAATGACAGGTTCTAAGTCAAAGTACCACATGCAAAGAGAGAGAAAGATTGGGCACTATCCACCATGGTGGAATAATGAAATTGACAAAACTTGCTATGACAGACAAACTAAAAGTATAAAATATTTAAAATATAATAATAAAATATACTTAAAATATAATTATATTTATAACTGCAGTGAAGAATATTAGAAGCTACTTCTTCTACTTCTAAGAAATAGAAAAAGTAAAAAATACGATAAAATAAAAAAGCAGAAAAAAAGTTAAAGATGTAACTTTACATCTTTAACTTTTTTTCTGCTTTTTTATTTTATCGTATTTTTTACTTTTTCTATTTCTTTTTTGCTTTTCTGTTCTAATTTGGTTTGTATTAGTTCCTGTTATTGTTCTTTAAAGATTTAATAAAAATATTTTTAAAAACCTCTTAACATTAATTGCTGCACTCAAGCCTTACAACAACTAACCATTGTTCTCAGGATGGTAATGAGATAGTTTTGCATTCTTTTAATGTCCATTGCACACAGAGTGCTGAAAAACTAAACAAGAGACTTCCAAGCAGTTTCAGAGCTGAGGTGGTATTCTTTTTAGTGTGTTGCTACGAAAAGAGTATTTATGTCTACACTTTCCCATTCTCTCCAGTCTCCCAGACAACAACAGTGTTTCATTAAGTCTAGACAAGCAGAAGTCAGCACAATAGTGATCCATCTGTTCCATTCTAGAATTGTAATAAATAAGAATTGTGTTGCTTCCATTGATGAAAACTTTTGATATTGTTATAGTGCCTGATTTCATTTTTGGAATGAAAAAATAAGGAACATTAAAGGAAAAATTGAACACCCCTAATATTTTTTTATCCTTTCTCATTATTATTATTTTTTAGTTGTTTCAGTGGATCCATAGCCCAGTTCCATTTAATATAAATTGAAAAATAACTCCTACTGAGTTAAGAAAAAATACATCTATTGCAGTGATGGCTAACCTTTTCAACACCAAATGCAATGCACGCTCGTCCCATGCATTCATGTACTCCTTTCATGCAAACACAACCCTACGCATGCGCCCCACCCTGCACACGTGTCTCCTGGGCATGTGCCCCCACGCATGCATGGACAAATCCTGCATATAACCCACTCCCCACCTATGCATGGCAGAGAACCGAAGACTGGTTGGCCAGCGGGAGGCACACACATGCACAGCATAGCTGAGCTGGGGCAACAGATCACATGCCCAGAGAGAGGGCTCTACATGCCACTTCTGGCATGCATGCCATAGATTTACCATCACGGATCTATTGTGTCATAACCTTTTCTTTTAAAAATTATCATATATAGCACTTTAAATACTTTTTGGTTACTTGCAGTTTTGCATGGAACAAACAAAAGATGGATAGGTAAATATGTTGCTTTTTAAATTTATTACATTCTACTTGCACTTCAGTATGTCAGTCATTAAATTACAATTTTAATTAAAATAAAAAATTATATCTAGGTATATTCAAAAAAAAATGGAATGACATACAGTACTTAGTCTGATGCTACTTATCATTAGATTTTCATACCATCTTTATTGCCTTATAAGTAACAGAAGGCAATGACCATACAAAATACTCTTCCATATTTTACCCATAACAACAACCCTGTGAGGTGGGTTCGGCTGAGGGAGAATAACTGGCCCAAAGTCACCTGGCTGGCTTTCATGTCCAAGGTAGAACTAGAAATTATAGCCTCCTTGTTTCTAGTCAAGCTCCTTAACTACTACACCAAACTGGCTCTGGTCAGACACCATCTACCCAGATTTTAAAGACATTTCTCTTATTTTCTACAGTAAATAAGATCAATGTAAATATGTGCTTTGCAAAATTTTCAGCCCTTATGGCAACTTCTAGTCAGTGTTGTTAGGGGAACCCTACTACGGAATTAGATCTATCACCTCTCCTTTTTAACTTTTACTTGAGATCATCTGATGGCCTGGGGTGCAGTATCATCAGTACACTGATGTGTACATACATGCGTCTTCACCCTTGCCAGGCAGGTGATGCTCTTGCAGTGCTGGCTGAGTGCCAGGAGGCTGTAAGGGTCTGGGTGTGGAGGAATTGGTTTTGACTCGACCATGGCAAGATTCAGTGGCTATGCGGTTTCGACCACCTCCAGGCTATCTTTGACTCTGGAAGGGGTGCCATTTCTCTGGACTGAGCTGGTGCACAGTTTGGACATCTTAGATTCACAGCTCTTGCTCAAGGAACAGGTGGCAGTTGTGACAGAAGAAGCCTTTGCACATACACATCTTATACCTCAATTGCAGCCTTTTTTGGGCTGTGAGGTCTTGCTCATAGTCACTCGAGCCTTGGTCACTGCACATGTGGATTATTGCAACACACTCTACATGGGCTTTCTTGTGAAGGCCACCCGGAAGTTACATCTGGTCCAAAATGTGGTGGAATGTGCAGGGTTACTCCTAGGTTTATCCACATTGCACTCCACATTAAACCCCTGGTTCCCAGTTTCATTTTGAGTGCAGTTCAATATGCTGGTCATTATCTTTAACACCATATATGGCATGGGACCAGGTTTTCTGCAGGGCCACCTCTCCCTAAGAACACCTGGCTGTCCTTCCAGATCAGACAGGGTGGGCACATTCCTACTACCCTTCCTTAAATATTGCCATCTTACAGAACCTAGGAAATTTCCATTTCCGTGGCAGTTTCAGTTTCCTTTTCCTTGGCAGCCCCTGCCTTATGGAACATCTTTCCCCTGAAATTTGGCAGGCCCATCCTTCTAACCTTCCAAAAAGCACTTAAGAGCTGGCTTTTCCCTAAAGCCAAGGGATAGAGTGAAATTGATTAGATGAACTTGTGGGCTGCATGTGAAAGTTTAGCTATAGGTGCCAGGTTTTAATATATATATATTTGTTTCAATATTTTTATTGTAAATGTATGGGTTTTTTATGTGAGCTGTCCAGAGTTTGGGCAGCTATATAAATATTTAAAATATATTTGTTACCTATAGATCTTAGATGGAAAACCTTGTGCAAACTTCCCAGTATAAATCTTGTCAAACTGTCTGATACTTGGCCCTTGCCAATGTCAAGGACTAGAGGACAACTTTCATTTTCTATCCTAATTAATTGTTTCTACTAACACAATCATCACTTACTGAAATCCTCAGACTAATCACAAGTGGGAGAAGGCAGGAAATACGTGGGTAGCACAGCTTATGCGAAGAGACTGTTCAAGACTAAAAGACCCTTTTATCTGCTAAAGGCCAGCTGATGGTCTTGTGTAAGTTGCATTCGGCTGAAAGCCTTCCAGTTACCTTTTGCTGCTTTATATTGAGCTGCTGGGCCTGAGTTTCTGTCCTGATTGCCCTACTCTCTTTCAGAAATGACTCTGCTAACATCCCAGTCAACATCACTGGAGTCGGCACCTCCCGCAGCCACCACACCAAACCCAGAACAAAGAATGCTGGAGAAGAGAGCAAAAGTCATTGCCGAACTGTTGCAGACGGAACAGGATTATATCCGGGATCTTGAAATGTGTGTCCAGAAGGTCCTGGTGCCGTTACAGGAGGCACAGGTGAGAGTAATGTGTAGCTTTTCATCAGGAACAGAACAGGATTGAGTCATAGTGAGCCACTGAGTATAGTGGTTAGAGCATTGGATAGCATTTTTGGAGATAATGCAAGAAATTAAACCTTCTCTCTCTCCTCCCTCCCTCCCTCCCCCTTTCTTTCTTCTTTTCTTCTATCTATCATTACATCTACCATATTTATATAATTGCCTGTCTCATGGATATAACTGGGCAATATACAATGGAAAACAAATCATAAAAAGAAAAACATTACAAACTTCAATCAAAGTTTATTAAGTAATCCTGAATCAGATCACTTGCAGATTTCAGAAAGACAGGTATCAGCATGCTAACTTGAGTTGAATTAATTGTATTTGTATAATTTTATAGAGAAGCAGAGATCCTGAAGTGGTATTTTCTCTGGAATTTGCAGAGGAATTATGTGCTCTGGAATTGAAAAGGCCATTTTCAGCTGTTCTTAGTATCCAACTAGCAATGATGATGGTAGTCTGGATTTACAGGGTGTAATTCTTGGTGCTCAAACAGTATTTATTATTGTTTTATAGCACTGCGTTATATATTCAATGGGAAAAGGTCACAAGATGAATTTCCATATGAAAACAGTCTGCCCTGGGACAAATTGCCCTTTGCTTCCTCCTAGATGCCACAAGTAGATTGTGAACTGCTGTTTGGGAACATCTGTGGGGTAATTGCTTTCTCAAAGAAGTTGTTGAGCTCCCTGGAAGCCACAGATGCTATTGGTATGTGTTTTACCTATTGGTACTTGTGATAACAGTGTTCCGTGATAACCATTCCATGGTAACCAAGTTCCATGACCTCAGCATACAGTCATGCTGGCCGCATGACCACAGAAATGTCTTTGGACAATGCTGGCTCCCTCAGCTAAGAAACAGAGATGAGCACTGCGCTCTAGTGGCCACGACTAGATGGGGAAACCTTTAATTTTACTTGTGGGATGGATATCTGACTGGAAGGAAGGAGAATTATTAGAGGAGGCCAAGGTAGGTCTTGCTTAGCAGATGCCAAAATCAGCCTTCCTCAGCCTTGAATCCTCCAGATGGTAATTCTGGTAATTGCAGTCTGCAATTACCCACTGCCATAGCCGAACCTCTAAGCATAATCTTTGAAAAATCTTTCAGGACCAGCTCCTTGCTCAACCTATGGTCACAAGCCACGGTCATCCCCATCTTCAAAAAAGGAGACCCCAGCCTAGTTGAAAATTACAGACCAATCTCTTTATGCTGCATCACCTGTAAAGTCATGGAATCAATTATTAACCAATCCATTATCCTCCACTTAGAGACAAACAACCTACTCTCTAATAAACAATTTGGTTTTAGGAAAAAAACTATCATGTAATCTGCAACTCTTACACTGCAAAAACATATGGACTACACAACTCGATCAGGGCAAAGCAACAGACACAATCTACATAGATTTCTGTAAAGCCTTTGATTCAGTGGTACAGAACAAACTACTCCTAAAATTAAAATCTTACGGTATCTCTGGACACCTGCATAACTGGATAGAAGCATTCTTGTCAAACAGACAACAAATGGTCAAAATTGGGAGTGTCCCATCAAATTCTGTACCTGTCAACAGTGGTGTCCCCCAAGGCAATGTTCTAGGAGCAACTCTCTTCATACTCTATATAAATGAGCTCTCTGATCATATCAAGAGCAACTGTGTTCTCTTCGCTGATGATGTAAAGCTATTCAACACCACAGACAATACTGCTACCCTTCAAAAAGACCTTGACGATGTATCAAAATGGTCAAACAAATGGCAACTTCAAATCTCAACAAGTAAATGCTCTGTCCTACATATTGGCAAAAAAAATCAGAAAATAAAATACAGGCTGAATAGTCAAGACCTTGCTGATGATCCAAACTCTGTCAAACATCTTGGAGTACTCATCTCAAATGACCTAAGTGCTAGAGCCCATTGTAACTACACAGCCAAAAAGGCACCAAGAGTTGTTAACTTAATCTTACGTAGTTTTTTCTCTGGTAATAGTACAACTACTAACTAGAGCATACAAAACATTTGCTATACCAATACTTGAATACGGCTCATCAGTCTGGAACCCACATTACGTATCTAATATTAACACAGTTGGGAAAGTCCAGAAATATTTCACAAGAAGAGTTCTCCACTCCTCTACTCATTGCAGAATATCTTATGCCACCAGACTCGAAATTCTAGATCTAGAAAATCTAGAACTATGCCACCTTCCGTCCTATCTAAGTATAGGATATAAAATAATACATTGCAATGTCCTACCTGTCAGTGAATACTTCAGCTTCAACCATAACAATACAAGAGCAAACAATAGTTGCAAACTCAAGGTTAATCGTACCAAACTTGATTGCAGGAAATACGTCTTCAGCAACAGAATGGTCAATGTCTGGAATACTCTACCTGACTCTGTGGTTTCTTCCCAAAGCCCCAAAAACTTTAACCTTAGACTGTCTACTATTGACCTCACCCTTTTCCTAAGAGGTCTATAAGGGGCATGCATAAGTGCACCAACATGCCTACCGTCCCTGTTGTATTGTTCCTTTTATATTTTTTTTTATTTTTCTTATATGTATCCATGTATTCATAACTATGTTTTTACTTATACCTATTATCTTGTAAGCAATTGACAAATAAAATAAAAATAAAAACAGATAAAAAACATACTTCTAAGAGATCTAGAGTTCATGCTTACACCTTATGATGGCACCCATATTGGAGAAAGCTAATCCAGCCTGCTGATATCAGTGCTTCCCCCGTTCCTCGCAATATATATATATATATATATATATATATATTTATTTATTTATTTATTTATTTATTTTATATACTGTAGTACTCTGAATTGGAGGGATTACTTTCATCCAACAGAGCTTTTTTATGTCAGTGCTTGGCTTCCCCCTCCATTAATTTGAATGGAAGCTGGATTATAGAGCAAATAATAGACAAAGAACTTGTCTCTTTTTATAAGGAACTTTTTTTATAAGGAACTTAAGAAAATAAATCAAGCTAGAATAATATTTGACCTCAGTTGTTCAACTTTCAACTGAGTTGTATTTTGTGATGTCCAAGATGAATAGGGGAAAGCAGCATATTTTGTGATAGAAGGAACCACACCCGGAGTCCCATGCTGATTCTGGTGAATCAGTTAAAGATGTGGCCTGGTACCATGTTCTTTGATAATATTAATAGTATTCTTCATTGAACTTTAGGGTTGTTTCCTATCATATCTGTTACATTAGGAACCACAAAGATTGGCTTTTTTGTTTTCCCTTCAGAGATATCAGCATTAATACAGTATTTACTAATAATCCATAGTCACCAAAATTCTTAAAATATGATTTCATACAGTACAATAGGGGCACTAAAAATAGAAAAAAAGAGGCCATCAGGAGTACAATTTTCTCCTTGGAAAGAAAGTATGAAGGAGAATACTAAAATAATACTTCTTACCATTTTTGTAGAAATTGTTTACAAATCTATGTAGCCCGGAATATATTTTACAACTGAGATTCTATGTGATGAAGAATTCCATGCAAGAATTTTTTTTTGTAACAGGAACAAACCAAAACAAACCAACAAGCATTTTAGATATTTATGTGTTAAATTTAGATGTTACCCATCTCACTAATCCAAAATGACTGAGTGACTTAGTGACTGAATGTCATCAAATCATAAATATATAAAAACATTACAACTAATAATTAAAAAGACTAGAATCAATTATCATAAGGTTCATAATATTTTATAATTTCCTGAATGACTCGATTTATATTTAGCTGATATTTATATTGGCCTGCATATCTTTTTACAGTATATATTACATTATTTTATTTTATTATTATATAAGCAAATCATTGTTTTATCACTGAATGCTTGATGCTTTTTATGTGTTTTATAAAAATTATAAAAATAAATACTTTAGTTCTTTAATCTAAGCAATATGATACTGCCTATATGCTACTACATTAATTTATTTGCGTTCCAAAGGGCCAGTCTTTTTGGAGCTACAGGCTGAGCTGGAGGCTGTATATAAGGTATATTGCCAGAACCATGATGAAGCTATTGCACTTCTAGAGGCCTATGAAAAGGATGAAAGGGTGCAGAGGCTTCTGCTGGAATCTCTGGAGATCCTCAGGTAAAAGAGCCTTGTGGACTTCTAAGCTGCTTAGATAAATGCTGATTTGTGCTTGTGTGGTATTTGAGACATTGTCTCATGTATCTCTTAGCCTAGCATAATTGTGATCTTATGAATTAAGGTAGAAGGGATGCATAGAGTAGCTGCTTGACATGTTCATCTGCTGATTTCACTGCAGTTTAATAGGCTGCAAGACAATAAAATAACTGCTCTCATCATCTATTTTTTTCTTGTGTGTTTTTTCTTCCTGCTGTGGGCCTGCCAGGAGTCTGTACACTGAATGGTAAGCATCTTTATATATGATGGTCTTGTTTGTTTTGATGTCTAAAACAGAAGAAAAGGATTTATAAATATAATGGGGGATGAGCCATTTGTAGGAGACAACTGCTGAAATCATTTGCACAGTCGGGATTCAAAGAAGCAGGCAGCTTACAGCCATGTTAGTCTTCTTAGGCTGAGGACAGTGAGATAGGATTGGGACTGGCAAAATGAAAAGTTAGATATTGAGCAGTTGCAACTAGTCAGCAAGTGAGTATTGTTACCTTAACCGGAGAAAAGGATGCATGTAAAGGTTATTAGAATTTAGTGGCTGGGATTGCTGGTGGCATGTTGTTTAGCTGCAAAGGCCAGGAGGTTTTGGTAAGAAAATGGCTTGATAGGATGTGGAATTACTTGGATGCAATAGTTTAGGATATAGAGAGAAGTCAATTTTGAAGGTGAGTGGTTACTAGAGTGCATGTCAATATTAACATCGATATTGCTAGTCAATGTATGATATGCCCTATGCTAAATACTAGAGTGCAGTACTTATAGCAGTAGAGTCCAGATGTCACTTGATTCTGAATGTTCCTTTGTATTCTGACACTATCAGGGGTTGCACCAACTATATTGACCTGGGCTCCTTCCTGATCAAGCCTGTTCAGCGTGTGATGCGCTATCCATTGCTCCTGATGGAACTCCTGAGTGCTACTCCCGAGTTGCACCCTGATCGTGCTCCTTTGGCAGCTGCTGTCTTAGCTGTCAAGGAGATCAATGGTAACCTCAACGAGTACAAGCGCCGGAAAGATCTAGGTGAGCTGCAGGGCAACCAACACAGGAGTAATACAATCAGTGTGGATAAGTGGGAAGGGGCTGTGCAATGTTGCAGATTACCTGTTGCAGGTTAGCTGAAGATTACCTGTACCAGGTGAGTGGCTGTGGCGGGGGGAACTTGCTTTCTCCACAACACTTTTCGGCCAGTAAAGAGCTGTATTCTTTGAGTTCTATTTTTAGTAGGTATGAAGTATAGACCAAGTTGGAAGATCAGATTCATCTGAGAGTTGTGTGAATTGAAGTCCACATATCTAAAGTCTACCTGGGTTGGGAAAAGCTATTTTTGTGGGTGTTGGGAATAAGAACAAAAAAACCCATTAAACTTTAATGTAACTATGCTGTGCTCACTGGCTTTGATGGTGTTGTTCCAGTTGTTGTTCCAGTAACACTCGGGTAGCATTAGAATGAGATGGTGAGGATGGGATCTATAGCAAAAGACGCAGGCAAAGCAGAGTCCAAGGTCAGCTAACAACTTCCCAGTATGGGGCTAATTCTGCCTCCTTTTCAGTGTTGAAGTACAGGAAGACTGATGACGACAGCCTCATTGAGAAGATCTCCAAACTTAATTTCCACTCTATAATCAAGAAATCCAATCGGGTCAGCAGTCACTTGAAACATCTCACAGGTTTTGCTCCCCAGGTGAACAAGAGTTGTTTCTGCTCACATGCTTTCAGGTGATTACAAGGATTTGACACTGTGGGAACCTTCAGAAGGTTCACAGTCTCTTTCCCTCCCTTCCACCCTCTCTCTGGCAGCTCAAAGATGAGGCTTTTGAAGAAACTGAAAAGAATTTCAGGATGCAGCAGCGTCTGATTAAATCTTTTATCCGGGATCTTTCCCTTTACCTTCAACATGTCCGGGTAAATAAGTTTTGTGTGTCTATGTGTCTGGGTAAAGGGAGAAGAGTCCTTTGAGAAAGAGGACTTATCAGCCTTCTAATAAGGCTGAGGAGTGTCAAAGCAATGGATTGGAAGACTCTCCCATGGCTAGGCTTGTATAATGGGCAGGCCCACAATTCAAGAGGATGCCTGCCTCTGGAGCTGGTTGGTAGAGGAGCACACTTCAAGCCAACTTATGGTTATGGTGGATGTTTTTTGGCTTTCAGGAATCAGCTAGTGTTAAAGTGACAGCAGCACTGAGCATGTGGGAGCTGTGCATGGAGAAGGGTAGTGCCGAGTTGGAGCAGTTCCAGAAGATTCATGGTTTCATCAGTGATCAGCTGTTCTCTGATTTTGTGAGTGAGAGCTTTATGCCTTTCTTCCATATGAAAGCTACTAGAATGTCTACTACCAGAAACATTGGGAAGACAACTCTGTTTAGAAGAGATTAAGGATTACCAGGCAGTAGACCCATCCAGTTTGGGGGTATAATAAAGTGTTATATAAGCATCCTTCTCAGTCTGTTGCTCTCTCCCAAAGGTTTTTGATGAGAGGTCCCTTTTCTCTAGTTCACTGGTCATTTTGGCTGGGATTGATGGAAGTTATAATCTAAATCATCTGAAGGACATAAAGTTATTACTGCTGCTGCTGCTACTTCTGCCACCATTACTACAGGGCACAGAATTACAGAATTCCGAGCAATATTTAAATGTTCTTGAAAAAACATGAAAGCTCTAAAATACTTTAGACAGCAGCTGGGCATGTAGTTTGCTGGAAAAATAATAGTATGGAAACGGAGAGGAGAAAACATTTGATAGTTTCAAAATTTCTGGTAAATGTAGGAGATCTTACATTCAGCGATTGAGGATAGATAGAAAGAGGAGAGTGGATAGCCATTTGTCCACTGCTTAAGCAGGGATTGAATTAGAAGACCTTTAGGATCCCTTCCAATCCGATGATTCTATGTTCTACTTTGCATTAAAACATACAGGACAAACAAATAGAATCTATTTGGTCATAATAGTAGTCTAAATGAAAGGGATTATTTTGTTAATGGAAGATTTTTTTTCCCCTTCAATTTATATTGAATCCATCAAAGTAATTTGGCAGAGTGGGAAAAGCTGCAGTATGATGCCTAGGTCTGATTGACACCCTCTGCTTTACAGAAGAAGCGCACTGAGCATCTGGTGATTACCCCTCTGAATCAACTGCTGAATATGTTTGCTGGGCCTCACAAACTAGTGCAGAAACGCTTTGATAAGCTCCTGGATTTCCACACGTGCACAGAGCGGGCCGAGAGGCTGAAGGACAAACGGACCTTGGAAGAATTACAGTCAGCACGCAACAATTACGAGGCCTTGAACACCCAGCTGCTGGATGAACTGCCCAAATTTCAGTGCTGTGCCAAGGAGCTTTTCACTAGCTGCCTACGCAGCTATGCTGAGGCTCACTGTGACTTTGTACGCCTGGCACTGCAGGAGCTGCAGCCTTTGTTCTCAGTAAGTACAGAAGCTGTGAGGGGCTGGCATGGCTGGTGCTTTCCATGAGAACGGAAGGAAAGAGCACAGCATTTCCTGATTTGTTTCTCCCATCTTTTTCACTTTTAAGACATGTTTTCACTGAGCATACAGAACTCTAAAGGAAATGCTCCTTGGAGGAGATCCATGGTAGGCTTACCTCTCCAATAACATGGAAGAAAGGAGAAGTAATCCTCACTGTTTTGGAACCATCAAATTATCATCATGATTACTCTGAATACAGTGGGTTAATATTGAGCAGAATTTACTTTAAATGGTCCTTTTCTGACTTTAATATTACTTTTCTCTATCTCAGCTGCTGCAAGTGGTTGGCAGGGAAGGGAATCTTATTTCCATCTTCCAAGAAGAGCATAGTAGAGTCCTCCAGCAACTGCAAGTCTTCACCTTCTTTCCGGAGAGCATTGCTACCACTAAAAAGCCCTTTGAAAGAAAAAGCCTGGAGCGCCAATCAGTGCGAAAACAACCCCTTCTGGGCATGGTGAGCTCCATGCGAGTAACAAGAGGTGGAAGGCTGCCCTTATAGGTGGAATTATGTCACTAACATCAGTATGGTCAGAGTGAAGAGTACTTGGGGGCTTAATATGTTCTTCCTGATATTGAGAATCTGTGGAATTCATTGCCATCAGATAAACTAATAGTCACCAAGGAGAAGGTTTGAAAAGAGGGTTGGATAATTTCATGGAGGTTCAGGCTATCGGTGATTACTAGTCACTGGCTGTACATTACTTTTTGAATCCTAAGTACTGTAGTATACTTTAAAAGCCCATTGTTGGGAGCAACAACAGAAAGTTCTGTCATTCCAGCCCTTCAACCATGTTTGTGAGCTTCTAAAATGTAACGCTTCAACTGAATTACCATAGTACACAAAGCTCTTTGGCTGATCTAGTAAGATACTCACTGTTTTAAAGATGAGCCTGAATGAAGAATTGTAGATGCCTGGATTTTATTCCCTTCCCCTCACTGGAGTTGTTGTTTCTTATAGCCCAGTTACATGCTACAGTCAGATGAACTGCGAGCAGCCCTCCTGGCTCGCTATCCTCCTGAGAAGCTGTTTCAGGCTGAGCGTAACTTCAATGCAGCTCAAGAGCTGGATGTGTCATTATTGGAGGGGGATCTTGTGGGTGTTCTCAAGAAAAAGGATCCAATGGGCAGCCAGAACCGTTGGCTTATTGACAATGGAGGTGAGTGGAAATGTTTCTGAACCTCAGCCCCAAGTCCCGTTCCAACTTTATTATGCTTAGCATTCGTGATTATTTTCTTCCTTGTCCCATCTCTACAGTGACAAAGGGCTTTGTGTACAGCTCCTTTCTGAAACCTTACAATCCACGCTGTAGCCACTCAGATGTCTCTCTGGGCAGTGTTTCATCTGGTGAATCTGAACTCAGCGGTTCTTCCTCATCCCATGGAATCAGTACACCAAACAGCATTTTGACCATCACATCTGTTAACAGCCCGCAGAAGCCTCCACAGGACTCTGGCATCCCAGGCAACCTGATTAATTCTGTTCAGACTCTCTCAGAGGTGGATGCTGTTTGCCAGCTCCAGCTGGGTCCTGCTGTGGAATCTGCACAGCCGTCCCGCAATCCTCCATCATCTCGGCGACACAGTAATCCAGATGCACGAAATGGGCACCAAGCCCGGTACAAGGCAAGGCCAACCCCATCAGTGGACAACTTAAGGCTGAAGAGCAGTGAGTGCATGGGAAGTCAGGTGAGTGAGACAGAAGCATATGTAGACACATGCTCATTGCTGTTAATGGCCCGATTCATATACT
This sequence comes from Laticauda colubrina, assembly GCA_015471245.1. Lineage (NCBI taxonomy): Eukaryota > Metazoa > Chordata > Lepidosauria > Squamata > Elapidae > Laticauda > Laticauda colubrina. The sequence goes on from BLBF01000053.1 coordinate 11,545,833, forward strand.
TTAAATTTCGTTTGATCATGGCTTACCGAAAGCTGGAATTGATTGGATTCATGCATTGGACAAAGTCAAAATGAGACAAACCAAATTCTGCTTCATGGTTTGAATAAGACCAGTATATCAATTCTAAATCGGCTAGCTAGTTTTTATAACTAATTTCTTCGTAATGCAGTATTTTGGATGACTAGGAAGAATTTAACATAGCCTAACACTTTGCTTAAAGAAATGCAAATTTATGTAGATCTAGGTTTTCTACTTATAAGAGAGAGAGAAGTCCCAAAGTACCATGAAATAAAATAAAAAGAATTATTTGGGAGGTGCATGGTGGTTTCTGTTTGGTCCAAAGTAAAGATAGCAATTGGTTTTATCCTATGTTCTTTCTTACCTCCTTCCTATATTTTTTGCTTCCAGATTTATTATGCCCTTTATACCTTTAAGGGACGCAATTCAAATGAACTGAGTGTAACAGCCAATCAAAGACTAAAGATTCTACAATTTGAAGACATAACTGGCAACCAGGAATGGTGGCTTGCAGAGGCACATGGGAAACGGGGCTATGTACCATCCAGTTACATTCGCAAGACTGAATACACGTGAGATGCTGGAAAACTGATGCCTTTATAATTACACGCAAGGCCATACTCTTGCACCACACCATTCCTCTGAAAGTTTGGATTTCAGTATATTTATGTGGGGAGTTGGATGTAATGCTCTTGCTGTGCAGCCTGAGACAGCCCTGTCTTCCTGTTAACAGTGCCGTGTGGAGCTCATATTTCCATTTGAGGTAGACATTCAGTCCATTAACTGGATTGTAAACCAGCTGGAAATTATGCAGCCAAGAGAGATATCTGGCTATTAGTGCAAAAGCATGAAAAGGGAGGCAGTTAAGATAAAATGTCTCAGATTGTTGGGGCAATATAACTGTAAACCACTTAGAGAGGGTTGTAAAGCACTGTGAAGTGGTATATAAGTCTAAGTGCTATTGCTATTAGACCAGTATTTCAGAAAAGTCACCAAAGGAGTATTAGGTATGTTTGCTGCCTTGAATTATTTATAAAAATAATAAAGGCAAGATATAAAGAAACAAACAAATAAAATTGCCTCTTAAGGCCCAATCTTACTGTTGTCCTCCAGTAGCTGATATTCAAAGGTATAGCTGAATCTACTAACAGTTATGGAAAATAGCTGTTAGTATTTCTGCCCTTTATCTTCAGCCCTGTAAGGAGTGAGCCAAACAGCAGGGCAGGGGTTCAGAGAAGTTGCTGAGTGTTGCCACCAAGAAGCAAGTATTCCATGTGTCCTTTCTCTGTCTCAGTTAACATAGTTTGCTGTTGGGCAAAATAATTCTTTGGTTCAACTTTAGATAGGTTTGGTGCTCATCTTGCATGCTGCAGTATCTGTGACAGGGCAAGGCTGCAATTCTTTTGTCCCTGACTCAGGTCAGAGCTGGAGGGAGAGCATTTATGTTCTGGGGGAAATAGCAGAATGTAAAAACTGTGTTTTGCTTCCTGAGCAGCTTGCTTGAGTTGCTGTTATGTAAATAAAATACATTTCTCAAATTACTTGTATTTATTTTGGACAGAAACAATGTTCTCTCTCCTAGTATACAAATTTATTTTCCATACTCAGGAAATCTTAATTAAAGGCTTTTGAGAATTATTATATATGTTGCCCAGCTCTCCTTTGGGGGAGATGGGTGGCTATATATATTTGATAAATAATTAAAAATTATTTTTAAGACCAATGATAACTGGTAAAAGTTTATATCAAAAACTAAATGAGAGAGATTTATCTTACAAAGACTTTAAGCATTTTGATAAGTCTAAAGTAACTTCTGGAATCTTTTTTTATGATCTTTTTAATAAAGACCAAAAGGTTGAAAAATAATCTGCTAGTAGCCTGCTTCACTATTATGCTATCTCTCACTGTTGGCTTGCATCTCCTAGATCTTCAGCCAGCATAGAGGACAATAACTCAGCCTATCTTGAAGACGCCAGATTGGGGAAGGGTGCCTCTTAAGAATAATAACACAAAAGCCAACCTTCAAACACAATATACAACATACATGCAAGAAGGGTATGAAATCTGGATTGCTTAGAATGGTTTCCCACATTTTATTCCTTGATTTCACATAGTGATCCTGAAGTAACATTTTAGCATGATGCCTAACCTCAAGTTCTTTCCAGGTAACAAATACATGCTGATGCTGACAAAAAAAATAATAAAGCTGCCTTTAAGTATCAGGTAATGCTCGGGAAACTATTGTGTTTTAGGGGTTAATGACACGAGCAGCGCTGGTAACATTTTTCATTCAGTGCCAGAGGCAGATCAAGGTTGCCGGTGGTTTTTGTGCCTTGAGCTCCCGTTCCTCTAAAGTGCAGTGTCCTGGCTCCTTGTTATGCCAGCTTCTCTGGCCATCCCTGCAAAGATGCCTTGCTGTTGAAGCAGCTCTTCAGGGTTGTCAAATTCTACAATCTTTCCTTCCTGAAGTACCAATACCCTAGAACAGGAAGAGCAATATGAATTAGGGAATGTTTCAATACAGGTAGTCCTCAAGTTACAGTTGTTCGTTTAGTGACCATTTGAAGTTACAAGAGCACTGAAAAAAGGGACTTGGGACCATTTTTCACACTTATGACCATGGTAACAGGATTTATATTTGGATGCTTGACAACAGACTCACCTTTACATGGTTGCAGTGTCCCTGGGTCATGTGATGCCCTTTGTGACCTTCTGATGAGCAAAGTCAATGCGGAAACCAGATTTGCTTAACAACCGTGTCACTAATTTAACAACTGCAGTGATTCAGTTAACAAATGTGGCAAGAAAAGTTGTAAAATGGGGCAATATTCACTCAACAAATTTCTCACATAGCAACATAAATTTTGGTCTCCGTTGTGGTCAGATATCAAGGACTACCTGTACTTACATGCATCGCCTATTACATAATTTGAAAGGGTGAGCAGAGGGAAAGAGTTAATTTAGATATTATCAATCTAGTTTCAGCAAGAAAGTATAGATTTAGGAATCAAAACGATAAAAGGGAAACCAAGTGAAACGTACAACAAGACTTCGACTGTATTCTAACCATCTTAACTGCTCCTGCTAATGATCTCAGTAAGAATCTAAGACTTTACAGTGGAAACAGCAACAATACAATATTTTACTCTCCAAAATATTGTGTTGGGCTTTCTTTCACTAGATGCCAATCCCCAGATTATTTTTTATTTTATATAATGGCAAGAAGGAAATAAAAGACACAGTTATAAATTACTCTTACATTTTAAAATGTAGAACCCTTTTGGAAGATGCTTCTGGAAAGCCAACCTATTACCCTCCTAATAATGTTATCCAGCAAGTGGTACAGAGAGGCATACTATCTGGAACCCTGTGCAGTTAGCATGAACGTTCATCAGTCATAGCTTTATCTTCTCGTTTATCTAATCCACTTTTAGACTTATTTGATAGCTGTGTTTATATCTGATGGTAGAAAAGTGCGTAGCTCAATTAATTTTTGTTTTAATCCTCCACTATTCAATTTCTTTGGATGTTCTTGGGTTGTCTTATTGAGAACCAATAGTATCCATATGATACACAATTTTATGTAGTCACATGGCCTACACATTTCTTAATGTCTTTGAAGTTGTCTTAAGCTGACCATTCCCTTCCTGCTTGCTTTTTTCAGTTTTTATTTACAATAGGAACAGACATTTCTGCAGTTGCTTTATACCTCATCATATGAGTACTGACCTGCATTTAAGATCGGATTCACTGATTTATGTCAATTTATAAGGTCAGTACCAGTTGGATATACTATAGCATTATTTTGATTTATGTGGCAAATTGCAAGGCACAGGCTCGGCTTTGCCAAAATGTTGAGATCAGAAAGCTTCTGTGCCTTCTTTATTGCTTTCTACTGGATGGTGTAAAATGAATTTAATGAGATCAAGCATGTTTTCTAATACTGCTTTTGTAGCAGCTTACCATCTTGCCATGGATACAAAAGAAACTTCAATATACTTGAGAGAAATCTATAATTCTCTTTTACTTTTTTGAGAATGTGTGGCTACAATCGAATGTGAAGAGAACAGCTTTCCTCAAGGGGAAAACTTGCTGGTTTGAACAGGTGCATTCTGGCTTTCAAGTATTTGCTGTTGTTGTTTGGCTAAATATGCATTGATTTTTTTTCCCCTAAAACATATATTCTGCCTGCTGAAGTATTTCTCCGCTGTCTTATCTCAAATCCATCTAATTTTTTAAAAAAATCATACTAATAGATCTCAAATCTTAGGATTTGTTGGTCCTATTTCAACATACGTACATTTGAAATAGATTACACTTCCTTGTTATTTTTCTTTGTTATTTTTAGATCTCTATATTTATATTTCTTTTAGGAGCATGCATGCAAGAAGGTGTATTTAACTACTTCTACTACAGATTTTTTTTGGAGTGCTCCGCACAAATCCTGTTGTGGCAGAACTTCCATTCCTGTAATATAATATTCTCCACCATGGATTCCTTTGCTGCCTCCCACAGCTATTTTGCATGTCTTTTAGGTGTGCAGGATAGAAATACTCCGCTCCTGGCTGTGTACCTGATTGCTCACTGACACAGACACACACATACTTTTACCTATGGCTGTCCATGATGGTGTGTAACCGATGGGCAATGGTGATTACGGTGCAGTTGGCAAACTCGCTTCGGATTGTCTCTTGGATCAAGTGATCAGTTTCCATATCTACAGCAGCTGTTGCTTCATCCAGAATCAAGATTTTGGATTTACGAAGCAGGGCTCGTGCCAGGCATACAAGCTGCCTCTGCCCCACACTGGAGAGTGGAGAGGAAGAGGGACACACAAATAAAAATTGATTATTAATGCTACTACCAAAATTAATGCAAATAATCGCAGAAACTGAAATGAACATCAGTCTGGATAATACTCTCCATCAATCAAGCCAGGCTGTGTGACTCAACTAGAGAATAACACCAAATAGGAGGCACTTGAATAGCTCAAGCGTGTATGACACCCAGCTCTTGGCCGTTTTCACTAATTTCTTATACCTCAAGTTCTCTCCTCCTTCACTCACTGGAGAAGACAATCCTTCAGGTAGAGCTTGTACATAGGACTTCAGGTGTGCCAATTCTAAAGTGTGCCAGATGTCTTCATCTGAATACTGATCAAATGGATCCAGATTCATACGCAAGGTCCCCGAAAAGAGTATAGGATCCTGAAAATGTAGATACAAGGCACTTTAGTCAAGGCTAGTTTGATTAAGAACTATGGTTAAGATAAGTTGAGGTAAGAGAATAGAAGTATTCTATGGAAGATCTGCAGTCTAGGCTACGGTCAGATAACAAGCAACTGAATCCACAAAAAAAGGGTAGTTGACAAACATTTCAGAAGTGACCCTCCCTAATTCTTAGATTATAAAGGTTGAGGGGTTAATATAACTTACCGTAAAAATAGAGCTAATACTCTTAGGTTTGCTCCTTGTCTGGGCTACCTTGCAAGGTCACAGCTACACCGAGAGCAGATAATACACTTGATGTAGTAGCTGAATTAGCCTATTGTGTAGGCTAATTAGCCTTTCATATCATCAATTAACCAAATGGTGTGGGTTTGCAGAACAAACAACTCTTATCACATAGACACATCTCAGCTCTTTAACTGATAAGCCATGTTGTGTAAACCCAGCCTATATATAGAAGTTGCATTAGCTAGCTTTTTAAATAATTGAGTTTAATAAGTTGAATTGAGTAATTGAATAATAAAATTAATACATTTCTTCCGCTCTTCAGCCTCCTTCACTCAGTTCTGGAATTCAAAAGGCTAGTTTAAATTGCCTGGATCCCATGTCAGCACTTACTCCAAAGAAAGTTGTAATTGCAAGCTGGTAAAAAAGCAATACCTCCCTTATCCTTTCTTCCCACGTTACCGCAATGTCCAGATGGAGTTTGGTACAGGAGTCATGCCACCAACCTGTCAAATTCTGTATCCCAGCATTTTCGGACAGATGTTCTATGGCAGGGTTGTCAAACTGGTGGCCCGTGGACTGGAGGTGTCACACACAGGCCACACCCATCCCAGCTCCGCAAAGGGAAAAAACTCCATGAAACATCACATGACAGTAACATGACACCGTGAGTTTGACATCTGTGCTCTAGGGTTTCTTTTACCTGTGGAATGATAGTGAGTTTCTCACGTAGATCATGAAGGCCAAGTGTTGCTATATCAAGTCCATCAATTAAGATCTTTCCTCCAGCTGCTTCCAAAATGCGGAAGAGGCAATTTGTGAGAGAAGATTTTCCAGCTCCTGTTCGGCCCACCACGCCAATCTGGGAAGGCAGAATTCCAAGAATTAGGTGTCTGATCAAGCTTTCCTTTCCCTCTTCTTGTGTCCTTTCTGTGATCCAACTGTGTTTATACTTTCTATTCCTGCTATTGCCAAATAAGTCCATGACGGGTTCCTCAGTAACTTACTTTGCTTTTGGCAACAAAGATCATTCTTGATATTTGAGAAATTTAGCATAAATTAGTATATGGAACATAGGAAGGCCAAGCCTTTTCCCATTTTATATCCACTTGATTTCCTTCTTCTTTCTCCTTCTAGACCATACCAATTCTCAATAAAAGCCTGAAAACTCCATTGACGTCTTTTCCCAAGATATCTCACCTTCTCAGTACCCTTGATATCACAGTTGATTCCATCTAGAACTAGCTCTAGCTCAGGCCGATACCGAACCTTGTAGTCTATAAAAGTGATCTCTCCATTGTTGGGCCATTGAGAAGGAGGTCTCTGTGTTGTCACCCATGGTGCCTATCCAAGGAAAGAGGACCACGAGAAGAACATGCTTAAAACAATTTCATACATCCCTTCATCCCACACATGTACATAAGTAAATATTATTTGCACGGCTCCATTTTCTGTACCTCATTTTTAATTTCTGTGTATTCATTCAATCTCTCTATAGCCACAATGTTTGTCTCCAGCTCCGACGTCATTCGCACCAACCAGTTCAGAGTTTGAGTTATCTAAATGAATTAATGAAGGTATCACTATAATCATTCTGCTTCTTCAATTCCCTCTTTCTGATCAAATACTTACACTGAATATATTCCATTTGGATGCAATTTATAGACCCCCCAACAAGATTGTTGTTTCCATATTCGCTTATTTTACTAGAAACATCATAGTTTCTTCTTCTAAGGCTACAGAGGAATAACTTCAACATTTTTGGACAAAACAAAGATGGGGGACTTGAACTTTTCCAAATGTTTTTGAACTAGAATTCTCAGCATTTTTCATTATTCAGTATTTGGGTTAAATTGGGCGACTGGGAGTTCAAATACAGGGGATCTGGAGGGCTTCAGTTGTATACGGTCAGGATTAGTTACTAAGTTTCCAAGAAAAAATCTTATTTATTTCATTTCACTTTCTTCTCAACACAATGATTATGAACTGATTTATACATCCATTGATTTCATCTGAGAATATATAATTTATAATATATGACTTTCGCAGTCAGAATTAATCATATGGTCAATTGAGCATCACATTTAAAGTTTATCTGCTTGATATTTCTCTTATTGTTAGCAGTACTATACTACCACAATAGACTTGTAGTAAAAATGGTGCCAGAAGCCCAGGCTTAGAGGATTGCAGCCAGATAGATTTACAATCAGAACTGATACATCGGACAAGTCGGTACATGTACACAGCAAGTCCCCATTTAGCTATCTCTTTGTCTTAGAATATGAGTCTCCGTTACTCACATTCATAGCCGAGGAGATGGAAAGTCCCACAATGCCGCTGTTCAAGGAATTTTTAACAAAGACTGCTAGAAGTGCTGCAAAGAAAACTGTCAAATTCCCCACCAATTCTAGTCGCACAGCCAGCCACCTTTAGAAAGAGAGATAATGGGAGTCTTATGATATCTCATAAGCAATCTTTACTGCTTTGTAAAAGAAAGATTGTTCCAGAATAACCTCAAATTAATCTCCTCTCACTGGCTTGCAACAGAAGTGCCCCCTTATATACAGTACCTTCTTCTGACCTCCTAAATACCTGGTTCACACTAGATACTAGATAGTCCTCGATTTATGACTGTTCAAAGTTACGGTGGCACTGAAAACAGTGACATAACTATTTTTTCAAATGTATGACTGTTACAGCATCCCCATGGTCACATGATCAAAATTCGGACACTTGGCAAATGGTTCATATTCATGACATTTGCACTGTCGTGTGATCCCCTTTTGCAACCTTCTGACAAGCAAAATCAATAGGGAAGCTAGTGCCCTTTAATAACTGTGTTAAGGGATTCTAGCTTCTATGACTTAACAACTGCAGTGATTCATTTAACAACTGTGGCCAGAAAGGTCATAAAATTGAGCAAAATCATTTTACAAATATCTCACTTAGCAGCAAAATTTTGGGCTCCATTGTGATCATCCTTGAGGATTACCTGTACATCACTCAATCACTGAAGAGGAAAAGAAAATTATTTTCAATTTCAGATTTATTATTTATTTGCAAAATAGCAAACAGAAAGTGTATACTGTTTCACTCTTTGCAAATAATAATAAAGCTAATCTTCTCAATTCCAGGTCTTCTCAAATGCTGTCTAAGAATTCAAGAAGCTGGTCAAATTCTTCAGGAAAACCAAACTGAGAAGGGTTAACTTAAGTTCTCTCTAATGTGTATCTATATTAACTCATAGAGTGTGACTGCAGCATTATTTATCCTTTTATTACATCTTATTTCTCCCTTCTACTGGTTGCAGAGTTTTAGTATTTTTTCTTTCTCTTTGTTGTTTTGCAATATTATAGGGTGTGCTTCTGTACTGGAGACAAATTTCTTGTTTGTCCAACCACCCTTCGCCAAATAAAGCTGTTCTGTTCTATTCTACCCTACATTCTATTCTATTCTATTCTATTCTATTCTATTCTATTCTATTCTATTCTATTCTATTCTATTCTATTCTATT